>LQRL01187906.1:0-26303 GCA_001703475.1 Hydroides elegans
AGAGGAGCAGCAATAAAAGGCTTTAATGGTATAACTGATAATCATGGTTTCATTGGTTGCACAGAGGCTCAAGGACAGAAAGGGATTAAAGGTTCGAAAGCTGGTTTTGGACTCAAATGTTAGCCGGAGCCAGAACAGTCACGGACTCATCCATTTTATTATATAAACTGATATAACATTGGTTGGCGTTTTGCAATAACAAACTTTCTTAAGGAAAAAAAAAACAGATTAGTACACTTCTAGTTAGGATATTATATTGTAACTGTTTATGTTGTACTTGAAGAAAATAAAATCCTCTATTATCAAAACGAAAAAAACACATACTAAGTTAACTGGACATAGCAAATGATATAAAACATTTGACTTATTTTCACATTGATTTTTATTAATTATTATCACTTTCATCATATTACATGTTTTTTTTTTATTAGTGAACCATGAAATTGATATTTAAAATATGTTTAATTTAAAATATATCATATCCTTATATATATCCTGTATTGTTCAGTTTTGTGCAATCGTAACGGTAATATTTAAAATTGGTTATTGTATTTTTGATCATTTTATGATATCATTTTCAACTAAACTATGTACATGACATGTACATTCCCCCTTATTTATAGTGAATTTAAACTTATCACGTGTGTTAACGCAAAACACTCATTATATTTAGTTTATGTTTAATAGACTTACTTTAGAATGTTTTAATTATTCATTAAGTTGAATAATAACATACATTAAGCATAAATTAAGCCCCTCAAAATCTTTGGAAATATGATCAATATTTTTTATCCTAAAACTGTTCATCATAATCGTTGTTATTGGGGCTGACTGTAAATAAATCAAAAATCGATTTTTCTTGCATAACAACCATGGTATGAATACTGTTAGGCTTTATGAAATAAATTGCACTTATTTTTTATGATTATCATATTAATGTTACTGTCGCGATTGAATTCACTGTTGAGCACAAAATAAAATTACTAAACGACACATATGTTTTATTTACCCTCCAATTTCTTACATAAATTGATTTTTACTGTAGTTTTCTCTTTTTTAAATTTCAAATCTAATCTTATGATAAATAAACTTTAAAACAATGATCCGTAGAATCATTATTCACAACATTATATAATTACATACATTGACTCTTTAAAATATTTTGAAATGTCATCTTCATATTTGTTGTCAATTATCAAATTTCATCGAGACAATAAGCAATTTAGATCTATGAATTCACCTTCAAATCATCTTCAAACCTGCTTTAAACCAGACGCAATCTGGTGTAATGGGAATTTTAAACTCGCGCATTTGGTTTGAAGGGCGGTTCAAAGGTAAATGTGAAGGTGGTTTGAAGCATTGTTTGAAGGCGCTTTAAACTAAGACCACTTGTCTTACATTGGAACTAAGACCTTAAGTGGTTTGAAGTTTGGTTTGAAGGTTAATTTGATCAATGTGGCCACACCCTCAGGTGGTAAACGACCACACGATTAAGGGCACATGTCGTCATGTTTGATCGACCATTAACGTACTTCATTGAACTTACTGATGCTGATACATAGAATGTTTATACATAGAATGCGTCCATCAATAATCATTTATAAGGAATTATGCATAATAATGACGCACAAGCAAAGGTACATAATTTTATCAACACATACAACATGAGTTCACAATTTATTATAATTAACTACTTCATTAGATTTGCGTATTAATTTGATGAAGCATATAAATGACCGAAAAGTCATTCCAACAGACTTAACTGATCATATCAACTGAACAAAAATGCGCAGTGAGGAATATTCGATATGTATATTCATAAATGTATGACAATAGAGATGTCGAGGACAAATCATGAGATGTGTAATTGGTCATTAACAGACTAAATAATGCATATAAATAATACATAGGAACGCGTCAAACATTGAGATTATTGTAAAGGTTGTATAATAATTGAAGCACTTATTAAGGGAAACATTTGCACTCGCACAATTTCATACCGCGCGATTTAACAATTTATTATATTAACTTATTACATTATATTAATCTATTAGTTCGAGGAGGCAACCAAAATGACCGATGAGTCATATGGGAGTGTAAAAATGGAAGATTAAAGACTAGATCAAATATCATATGACAATTTCAATATTCAACTGGATGTATTACCGATTATATTGAACAGAAATGACTTTATATTTTTTCAACACCTAAACTTAAAACTAACGAATGCAAAAAAATGTTATTTTTATCTATACAGAGTATTTTGCTCATTACTATTGAAGCACACCAAATAGCAATGCATTACAATGTGTCACATAATACCGATGTTGGAACAGATTATATGGCACAATATAAAGTGCGGTCGCGTCGGGAATGTGTAAAGGTCTGTCAGACCTCAAATGGATGTAAACATGCAAAAGTGAGAAACAACATGTGCTATTTATTATCAGAAACTCACCATAATGGGTTTCTGATTGTGAATGATCCGGATACCGTTTATATGAGTAAGTAACATATGTAAATAATATTGACAAATCCATAACACTAAAAAATAACTAGATTTAAAGCGATCGACCATATATATTTTATTCATACTCTAGGTATATATATTGCAAAAAATGCTTGATTCAAACAACCGGTATCCTAATCATATTGGAACTGTAATACCGTAAAACTATTTGCAAAAGTTTTTATTAGTGTCTTTCACTCATAATATGCCAATTTGGGAATTACAACTTGATATATTTTATGGTTTTGTTTACAGCACAGAGCACGGGTGCTCCATGCAACGAAGTACTGGATTTGATTAAAGAAAATCAAGGTGTTACTTTGTATTATAGCTAAGTTAAAAATAATATAATAATTATTCAATAGATTGCTAAAGGATGATAACTATGTCTAACTATTTCCTTTTTAGTCAAAATTTTGTTCTGAGCTTTGGCATTAGCTTACCATAACAGTTTTTCTATGTTTAAATATTTTTGTTGAAAATACATATTCTAATATTGTAATAATATACGCATGTTGTTACCTTGCTTGTAACATTAGTTGCGATATGATAAAATCAAGTACAGCAGAGGCCTAAACATAATGTCATTATAATAAAACTACCAATCATATCAATATTCACAGACTCTATATATCCAGCTCCGTAATGAAAATACTTCTATTGACAATAACATCTATTTTATGTTGAAATAGCTTTTTTTTGAAAGCCTATTTTACAATGCATATTCTAATTAACAGATAACATAAATCCAGTCTGCTCACAAATCAATCTTATCGCCAGTATCCCAGACAGTGCACTAAGCGCGTCATCGGAATATCAAAGCTTGGTCGACTCAACCCCCTACAGTACAAGGGCTAGTCGCTTTGGAATACAGGGTTTGTTTTTGTTTATTCAGTGTTTAATTGTATAGTTTTGACAACATAATGATACATCATACTACATTTGAAAAATGTACTATATAAACCAAGCAGATAACCCAACCCTCTACAATACAAGGGTTAGTCGCTTTGGTACACAAGGTTTGTTTTGTAGAGTCTGTGTTTTAAAATATAGTTTGACAGCATAATACTACATAATACTACATTTAAAGAAACAGCTATATAAACCAAGCAGATAACCCAACCCTATACAATACAAGGGTTAGTTAAGGGTTGGTACACAAGGTTTGTGATGTCTTTTCTTTGTTTTATTATATAATTTTGACAACCTCATACTATATTTGAATAAAGTACTTAATAAGCAGAACAGATAGGGACGATAGCAGAAGCGACATCCGGATCCTAATTTTTTAAAGTTTTTTTTTTGGTTTGGAACACAAGGTTCTTTTTGTAAATTCTTTGATTTATTATATAATTCTGACAACCTAATAACTTAATTTGAAGAAATTATTTTGTAAATCAAACAAATAAGGACTATAATCAAGCGCCATCCAGGTCTTAATATGTTTTCGTTTTTTATTTTGCTTTCGAACACAAGGTGGTTGGGAATCTAGTGCAGATATCCAAGGAGAATGGATACAAGCGGACTTTGGACATACATACATTATTACAGCTGTTCAAACCCGTGCTTCAACTGCATTTCCTAACCCTCGCTATACGACCGCCTATAGTCTGGCATGGAGTTTGGATGGTCAGTGTTTCGCTATGGTAAGGGATTTGGATGGATCGGATATGGTGTTTGCAGGAAATACGGGCTTTTCGGGTACAATAGTGAATCAACTACCGCGTAGTCAAGTGGCGCGTTTTCTTCGATTAATCGTTGTGGAATATCAATTGTGGCCGTCAGTCAAATGGGAAGTCAATGGATGTCCAATGGGCTAAAAATATAAAAGCTAAGTATTAGAGAAATAAATAAGTATCAGTATCTAAAATAATATTTATCCAGTAGATTATCAACAATACGTACATTTTATGCCTTGTTTGAATTGTTTCTGTTCAGCAACGGTTACGGGGGTAAATGTATCTTGATAAGGTGTATGCAGGACAAATCGCTATACTAAATCTACGATAAATCACCTACACAGTAGCAAAGCGGCAAATTTATAAGCAATTTATATGCACTTATCAATGTATATATTTATGAGCATTTGTATAAGATCATACAATATTATTTTTAGGAACATGTATCTTTTTATTTAAAAGACGAACATTACATACATGTGTATTGAATAATAAAGCAACCGGTTTTTTTCAGGTTGCATTTAAATGATTATGACTTTATTAGAGCCAGTCGAGTTATTATGATTGTTTTTTTAAATATGTCAGCTTTGAGTTATTTTGCTGTGAATTAATTATATAACTAGGTACAAAATAGTTCATTCTTTGATGGTTGTGTATGTATATTTTTGATTTTTTTTCTAATCATGACTTTATGTTATGTTGATTAGGCTACTCAGTTAAAATAAACATTAATTTATTAATATTATTGCGTTTTAAGTGCAATATCTAATTACAAAATCATATACCAAAAGGGACAATGTATTCTAATTTTTGTTAATAAGGGGAAAATTACCATGTATGTTGATATTCTTGGTTGCAAAATAAGAACACCTAGCCGTATTATAACCGTATTTCAACATTAACAATAACGTCAGACGACGTTAACATGACTCATCCTTTAATCGATCTAAGAAAACAGTGCACTCTATGAGTTGTGGTTTCGACAATAACTTCATCTTGTAGACGATTTTTAATAAACAATTACTAAACCCCAAAGTGTTTGGATGGTACAGTCTAGTTTGTCGTAATATCTTAATTAAATACCGATAATATTGACGAAATGGTATAAGCGACATGTATATATACAGCTATTACTATCTAACACTTTACTCGATCTTGTAATTATGAAGTTTGCAACCACTCACAGTAAGCTTTCAATTAATGAGGCATATTATTCTAATGAGGCGTTTTATTCTAAATGAATGCATTTTTGACATAGTTACCAAATCAAGGTTGATACTTTCAACATATGTATCATTATTCATCATATTTGGCATCTATATTGCATACATGCTTAATGACGCACGCATGAGAAGCGCAACCCTTGCTAAATGCGTAAATACTACCAGCAAAAAATCATATGTTTACTAGAACAACTTTAATAGTAATAAAAAAGTAGAAATTATATGATACATTTATTGTGGTTAAGTCATGCCATAGCCTTGTTTTGAGCATTGTTGAATTTTATTGTTGATGGAATTCAACGTTCATTGTGAATAAGTGATGCAGTATAGAGTATAGATTTAGCTGATTGAGCTACTTAGTGAACCTTCAAACCTGATTTTTGTTGCGATCAGAATTATGTTGTCATGCTATTACAAACCATATTATATCCGAACTTCAATGACCTCTATTAAATAAGTTCTCACGCAATATAAAAAGTGCTTTCAATTAATGAAGCACATCTTGTTATTCTAAGTGAATTCATTCTCGATATAGTTAGCAAATCAAGTTCTATACTAGATTTTCTACATGTGTATCATTATCATCCTATTTTTTTATCAATATTGCATATGCGCTTAATGAAGCACGCATGAGAAGGGCGACCCTTGCTGATTGCGAAAATAGTATGAACAAAAAATATAAATTATTATTCGATTTCCAGGAAAACATTTATTGCAATGATATAGCAATTATCATGCATTAAAACACGTGTTTATGCGCTCTCATTCTGTATGACCAGAAAATAATTACCGTAATACTGACCTTTATACCGTTTGTTTTATTTTATAGAGACTCACATTGTGTTTATGAAATAACTTTAGGGTAGTTGCATGTAACATATTTAAGCAGCATATTTGTTGATTGGAATACATCTGCTATTACTCTATGGTAGTTGCATATAACAAGTTAAAGCAACATATTAGTTGATAAAAATACATAGAAGTTTAACGTTAGAATTACTATGTATGTTGATATTTAGATAGAAACATCTGATAATACTTATCGTAATATTACTGTATTACAACAATTTGTGTTATTTAAAGCTACGATATTGTTTTAGTATTCAATATATATTCCAAAGGTTACATTTGATAATATGATTTAGATTAACGATACTACATGTAATTATGTGAACAATAAACTTTATATTATAACGTATCTATTTACTTTTCCGCTAAGAAGAGCACGAGAAGAGAAATTATATGATGCATTGATTGTGAATCAGCCATGATATGTATTCAACCAGTAAATACTCATAATCTATCTTATATTGTTCAACTGACTAGGTTTGAACCTTATTTTAAACCTTGTTGAATTATATCGTTGGAATCAAACTTACCTTGTGAATAAGGGATGCAGTATAGATTCAGCTGATTGATGTACTTAATAAACCTTGAATTTTTTTTTGTGTTGCTATCAAAATTCTGTTGTCAATGTATTAACAAATTATATTATACCTGAACTGAATGACCTCTATGGAATGAACTATGCTATACCTTAGTCACTTCACCATAACACAGCATAAATCTTTATCAAATGTACCGAAATACGAGGCTTGAACCATGTGGATTATAGCTGCAAGGGATATATTTTTTTCACTAAATATGATACCATTCACTCTTTCTGAAACATGGCCTTGTAAAAGTACTTATTTGAGAACGTGCATCATCTAAAACTGTTATGAAATTAAAGACACTCATCTTACACATTGATGTTTAGGTATGCATTGGGATTTTTAATAACGTCAGACGACGTTCATATGACTCATCATTAAATCTATCTATAGAGAAAACAGCTCTGTTTGAGTTGCGGTTTTGGCAAGGTACAGACCAATATCTTTATATTTATTTAACTGCAAAGTGTTTAAATGGTGCAGTCTATTTTGTCGCAATATCTTAATGTAAGACAGGTGATAATTGCAAAATAGAATAAGAAACATTCATACATACACATATATTTTATTTTCGTATTTCATCTAATTACTACGACGTTAGTAATCACTCACACAAAATACAATGAACGATCATTTAATGAGGCATATCTTGCTATTATGAGTGAATGCATTTTAGACATAGTTAGCATAGTTGTATTATGCACTCTTATAGTGTATGGTCAATGAACGTAAAACAATTTATTTGTGCTTATGCTTTAACTTTGGGGCAGTTGCAAATAACAAATTGAAGCAACATATTAGTTGAGAAGGATACATTTTACGTTAAACACCATGTATTTAGATTGCCTGGGATTAAATCAAGTTTGAATTACAATCAAAAGCGAATAATTTAGTCATCATTATTATTCATGACCATGCTTACATGGTGGATATATATTTTACATTGTATAATATGTAATTGTAAAGAAGGGAGTTGTATATCAGGATACATATCACAACGAACTTTATTTTTTCTAAGAGCAAATGTGCGAAACGCTGTCATAAGACAAATGGATGTAAGCATGCAAAGTTCAATAGAACAAACCGTATGTTGATGACGTATGCAACTATACAACTATACACAAAACAACATGAAGTATAGCAAAGTATTACGTTTATGGTTTAATATTTTATGGGCATAACCTTTTTGGAACAATGAAAAATTAAACATGAAAAAGCCCTATTGTTATTGCATTGTTTATTTTGGTTCGTTCAAATAAAAGTGTTTTTTTTTGCGCATAGTTTATAGAATATAAATGAAAGGTCTTTTGTATTCTTTAATTACCGATATGTGACTGATTGAATGCCCCATAACAATTAAGCTAAGTACTATATTCTAATTTATTAATAGCTATTCATAATCGATTCGTCACCTTAAAGGAAAGGGTTAGGCATTGCGTTTTTATGAGAACCAGAACAAGAGCTATGTGTTATTGATATGTGTTATGTGTAATTTGATATATGTACTATGATATACTGTTCATTTGTTCTATAAGATAAACAAATGTGTTTCTTGTTCATAGAAGACCTATATGTTTTGTCCCTTTCACCGAATGCTGAACACTAAACAATGTAGAACTATGGTTAATAATTAATATGTGTATCGCTCACACTATAAAAATAGCACTGTTAAAAGCACGTGTTTACATATGTGAGATTTTGAAATGGCCTTAATATTCAGTGATGTAAAGTAGTTAAATAGTTTTTTAATGGGAAAAAAATATTAGTTATGTAAAAAATAAGATTTCGATTATAATATACTGTTTAGGTTTTCTTTGAGTAACAAAGTGTTTTTATGTGATTTTCTGAAATTTTCTGGATCAACACTGGTATGTTTTATCAGAAAGATCTCTGTCACATTCACCGCATTTTGACTACTGAAAAAAGAAACTACTATAGTTTATGCTTGATAAATGTATCGTTTAAACTGGGAATAAGCCTATTTATGACCTATGCTTTTTGGACATATTTGATTAGAAGCACCTTGAAATTCAATTATGTCAACTTGTTACGAAAAGAACACCAATCCGATTTGGTGATAGGATGTGCATCCATACGCAGCTTGTTTGAGGAATGGAATTACTTATGAAAATAATAATATTATTTCGCTTACTGTTTTTTAATATGGTTAAAACTTATTTATGAATATGCGATATATAGTCAACTTAGTGTCATTATATTACCTTTATGTTCACACTGTTTACTTTAAAATGCAGACATCACTGAGAAATTCTTTATTTCTATATCAGTCATTTTTATTTTTAAATGTATTGGCAATTACTCGACTCTTATCATTCACTAAACGTTATACTTGCAATCATTTAGATAATTTAAATCTGAGCTAGCGTGTTCTTTTATATACATGAAAAATGTTCACATTCAAAACTGCATTTAAAACTAGAGAATTGTATTCTAAAAATTCGTGGGGAGCGTGACAATGCCAATGTTTCTTATTAAAACAATGAGTGAGTTTACAGTAGCTTTCGGTGTCATTCAATTATACATGTGCATATTCAATAGAAATTTTATGGTTTGTGTTTTCAGAATGCACCGATAGAGAATAAAGCTCACCATTATTTGTTGATGTATTATATGTATCTCTAATGCATTCATTTATTAGCTAAGTGTAATGTTACATTAATCCTTTTGTGCAATCGAATCACGGATCAGTACTACTATCTCATGAAAAGTAAAGATAATATATAGTACATATTACAAATACATATACTACAATTCTGTTTGAAATGTAATTATTTGAAAATGCGAATGGTATGCAAATGAACTGCTAGACCTTGTACCGAAAGAACAACCATAAGAACCAGTGAATCGATGTTTTCAATTTCCAACATTCAATAAATTTCGATCACTGCTATTGATATTCATACGTGAAAAAACCTAAACTATTTGCTTTGTTTTTCTTTGTCAAATCATTTTAAATGTCGTTGCATAATAAGAAATCGGAGAGCTTGTAAATAATATGCTAAGTAAGTTTCTAGAAACATATATTATCAAACTATAATAATTCACAAACCCACATTAACATAAACGAGTTTTTATTTGCAAGGCAAATTATCAACTATTTTGATCTGACATTTCAGTGATATCAATTGATTGATTATAACAAAGACACATGATGATGTATTTAAAGATTCACAAATATATTGAATCATATTTTTTAAACCATTATATGGATTCTTTAGGCTTTCAATATAAAGTTATAGGAAAATCTTAATCGTTTGTATCAGGATGATCAACTGTATTCTTACATTATATATCAAACAAGAACTTGGGTTAAATAAGAAATCAGCGGTAGGCAGCTGTAGGCTGTAATGCAGGCAGACAAAGAACACATTACAAGAATATAGCATTTCGCATATGAAAACATTTTAATGGACTATATTAGATATCTAACACTAAATTACTAGAATATATCATTTCGCATAATGCATACATTTTAATGGACTATATGGGATATTCGACACTACATGCATTGTTTGGATACAAATGGTGACTGGGTCTCAGCTAATCCTTTTGTTGAAGTAAAATTAAATGCGTAATCCGATTATGATATTGTTTGCGTAGTCATGGTTATATCTGTATTGAAACACCACGACAATAACTTATTCAACACAGATATGCAACCATTATTTCACACTATATACGAATTCATGTTGGATACCTTTTCGTAACTAATTGTGAAAGGATTATTGTTATTCTTCAAACCTTGATTCTTTAACTTACTTGATCAAGCATGAATACAGCAACATTATTCAGCATAGCAATAATCATGTACATGCAAACTGACGTTACCAATGGATATCTATTCAAAATAATTCGAGGAAAACGCGCAATTGCAAATTTAGCTCAGACTAGAGCTGCTTCAAGCATTGACGATTGCATTCTGTATTGCTTAAGCCATGTAGCATGTAGACATGCCAATTTCCAGAATGAAACGTGCGCATTGCTTGAAACCACTGATGGGGAGCCAATTCATCTCGAAAATGATGACGGAACAACGTATTTATGTAAGTGTTTCACTAAATAATCATTTATTTAGTGCGACCATTGTGCTAAATTTATGTATGACTTAAACCATTGTAAGCATGAATTCTCTAGACTTGGTTCTATTTCTCTACTTATATGAACATAATGTTACTACTGTTTATATATGAATAAGGGCAATTAAAACGTGTCCGGTTAAAATATAGTCAGTTGAAAATGGTAAGATATGTGTACATTTAGATGGATTGTAATAAACTATATAAACGCTTTAACGTTTTAAAGCGTCTTATTTTCAAAACCCGCTGCACATGATTACCACTCATTCAATGATAAGATAGCAGCTTTAAATATAATTGATTGTCCAGATTAATATAGTTTAATTTTATGTCAAAACAGAAACATAAATGAACATTATAATTATATTTGTTCATTTATTTTATTTTCAAGCAAAAGACGATCTTCCTGCGATAACAAACAGTGATGACCCCCTGTCGACAACGCCTGATCATGACAATGCTGAGACTAGTGCAATGCCAGGTATGCTATTTCATACTGAATCAATATTACTTATAATTTAATTACTGGTAAATGTTATTCATTTTAATATTCAGCATATTTAAACAAACATGTGTATTCAAATCAAATAGTTTACAACTTCAGATGATCAGAGACCATTATAGCTAGGCCAAAATATACCAAACAAATGGAAATGACCTTATACATCAACTATGATAGAATTCGTTTATTTTGTTAATCATATAAAACAACGTAGTTGAATTGAGACACACATTGTAGATCATTTAGTGAATGCGTTGCCATTGAAAACTCAATTTGAATGGTGTATCAAAGCCCAATGAAATTACAAAAGGCCTGACCTACCTGTTCAGCAGGTTATATATCAATTTGAGGTATTAATCAATATATTGAAGATATATATATATCGATACTAATATATTAATGAGATATATGTATTAAAATATTGTAGACATGGTGTTGCCTGGCCTTGTGAATGACGGGCGGTACATCCTGTATCCTATCCCAAAGACATGGCCTCAGGCTAAGGATACGTGCCTACAGGATGGTGGAAACCTAGTGACCGTATGTAACGAGGAAACAAACAATTTTCTCAAACAAATCATGATGAACCACGGTAGGTATATTAAGCGTTTCGTGTGTGTAATAGTGTGTTCCAATAGCATTACATTGTACTGCTAAAATTTTATTTTAAATTTGAAATATACACTTCAACACTCCCCTAAGTATAATGATTGCACATATTATGTGGAATATCTTTGTTTTTGCTCAAATATATTTTACTTTTAATTAAAAATGTATTTTTGAAATCAAATGCCTTTATAGCGTTATAATTCTACTTACGGCCATTTTTGTAGTTATATATACGGTTACCACATTTTCCATAGCAAGATTTTTTAATGTAGGAAGGCATAATCAGAAATACAATTGATTTTCCATGCTTTAAGGATGCAGTTCCATCAA
The DNA here is from genome assembly GCA_001703475.1 of Hydroides elegans. Taxonomy (NCBI): domain Eukaryota; kingdom Metazoa; phylum Annelida; class Polychaeta; order Sabellida; family Serpulidae; genus Hydroides; species Hydroides elegans. The sequence goes on from LQRL01187906.1 coordinate 12,383, forward strand.
TCCTTTTTCATATTTATCGATATATTATTTATATTCATTTGTTTCATTCATGCAGCTCCACAAAATCTTTTTTTTATATTAATCAATATAGTATTTATATTCATTTGCTTCATTTGCTTAAACAGGCTTAGGTAACCTTTGGCTTGGCGGGAGTGACCTTGAATCAGAAGGGCAGTTTGAATGGCAAACTCAGCTATGCAGCTTTGAGGCGTACAATGATTGGCACACCGGTGAACCGAACGACGATCTTAATGAGGATTGCCTGGAAATGCAGCTAAACGGCGAGGTCTATGGATGGAATGATGAGCATTGCTTTTTAAACACTCGATTCATTTGTGAGTTTGACTAAATTAGTTAATTGACGCTAAAAATAAAAATAAAATTCATCAGGCATTAAACGCAACCGGTTCATTTGTGAGTTTAACTAAATTAATTATTTGACGCTAAAAAAATAAAATAAGATTCATCAGGTATTAAAATCAACCGGTTCATTTGTGAGTTTCACTAAATTAGTTATTTGACGCTAAAAATAAAAATATAAACATGATCCATCAGGTATTTAACTCGCCAAACAGTCAGAAATGATCCACCACAATATTGTGAGTCGAAAATTGTAAAACCTACAAGTTCAGAGTTCTGTTAACATTACCACTATTGTGTTTCGAGTTTAATATAAAAGTGTTGGAAGCAGGACAGTAATAGAAGTTTTACTATTTATGATTTATTATTCACATTTGTAGTTATTATATTGCTAATCTAAATTATATGAAAACATTAGTGTAAATGGAAAGACCAAAATTTGTTCGCCTAATGACAAACGGTACGAACTAATAGCATATATATCAACTTAGCTTGTATTAGCAAAAACCAACATTTAACTTTATTTTGTTTGAACAAATGTATAAGTTTAACAGTTTACATTAAGCTTTATGTGGTGTGCTTTATAGATGTCTCTCGCTCATTTCTATAAAACCGGATTTCTAAAAAATAATATTTTCATAATGAATTAAGAATATAAGTTTCTAAATAGAAATGTACTCGTGTACACTGATATGTGCATTTCAACAATGAAAAGATTTCCCCGCAATAGTTTTATTCCAAAACAGCAACTTATTGTAAATATGAAAACTATTTTTGCAAAAACAAAAGACTGAATAGCCGAATGTTTAACAATGATATATACTTCTGATTTAAATGTGAAATATACGTTTTTTAGCATGTGATTTTGTGCTTTTTGTGCAATTGTGTTCTTAAACACCGCCCCTAAATAGGTGGAACAACTATTTGATTCCATCCGAATCCAAGTTATGAAAAATACTTTAATATCCGAAATTCCAAAGAATAATTTAAGAGCTCTTGATGTTACATTTTGACATTGTTGAACAATTGATGTATTTGTTAAACCTTGCGTTAAACATTTTTATATTCTTAATAAGTTTATTTCAAATTGAATTGTTATTGTTTATTATTCAAACAGTTCATAGCACTTGCTTAAAGTTAGTTTTGCGTAATGTAAAACCAGATCAGTTATTGTTATCATGTCGATTTTGCTCTATTTCTTGGACACATGATTGCATGTCTTTAAGTGTTTTCTCTTTGTTTTGTTTTATTGTTGGTTGTATAAATATAAAATTAAAATGTATCATATGTTTGATCCACAATTGATCCACAGTTGATCCACAGTTTTAGAAGTTGAACTTCTCGTTTATGTCTCGTTTTAAATGTCTGATACTGACTCTGTGAAAATGCGACTTCCAATACATAATATAAATGATGTTGTTAGTATTTAAATACTTATTTAATTATTAATTCAAATTCTATTTATATTCTGTTGAGAAAATAAACTGGAAAATGAAACCAAATATAGAATATGGTAATAACAATGCCAATCCAGAGGTAGTAATAAGCAGCAATATCAAACGCAATTTATTTAAAAAGGTAGTGTAATCAAATAGATGACTTGCATGATAGCATGGATTCAGCTGCCCAGTGCAAATGATTCATATGAATGTATATATAAAAGGAAAGGAACTGATTTGAAACGTGTTTAACTTTGAAAAAAGTGATAATCTATTGGAATATACGTAAGAAGCTGCATGTGTTTATCAATCATATAGCTATATTTGTTAATTTTGCCCAAAATTCAAAAATTCAAAAATTTAGAAATACTATATTTTATGTCTTTTTGAGATGCAGAGTTGTCAATAACTAAAAGGCAAGTGAGGCATGGATTCAGTTGCCCAGTGCTAATGATTCATATGAATGTATCTATAAAAGAAAAGGAAATGATTTGAAACGTGTTTAACTTTGAAAATGTGTGATTATCAATTGGAATATACGTGAGAAGCTGCATGTGTTTATCAATCATATAGCTTTATATGTTGATTTTGACCAAATATTCATAATTTTAAAATACTTTATTTTATGTCTTTTTGAGAGGCAGTGGTTTCAATAACAAATAGGCAAGTGATAGTCAAACTCGCGTTCATCAGAATGTGATATATCAATAAGTGTTGAACTGAAACTGGATTCTGAATAAATCAAAGTGGTTTATAATTTAATAAGATAAAAGGAATATATTGTTTGATTCTTGTGATTTTTTTTGTTTTTTAAAGCTAAAATAAAACAGTCTTTTTAGCAGATCTTGATTTATAATGTTTAAAAGTAAACAATTATCGTGAAACTTACATTGTGGTATGCTAATAATCAATCATATTAATGAAGCATGTATTTAAACATTTTCATTTGAATCAAGTATAGCACAGATGCTAAGTGGGCTTTGAATGGTTTTTAATTAATCTTCTTAAATGCTGGGACAATTTGGAAGAAAACATATTTCCCAGTTATCTCATAATGAAAACGAAAATAAGCATATTATGCACTTTAACCCATTCAAGTTCTGTATAACTGAGAGTACCTGCCATGAATGATGTAGTCTGGATTAAGCGACCCCTGACACAACTGCTTAGGGTGTGTCTACACGGAGCAAACCAAACATGAAACCAAACGTTAAACCACTTAAGGTCGTGACGGCAGTTTACATTTTAACGTATTACGTATTATGTCTATTATGTAACAATGAACTATCAGTGATTCAATTACGTCTGCCTTAATGATCGAGATGACAAATTATTAAGGAATAATATTTGCCAAATACGAATCAATGTAAGACTTATAGTAATCTATTTGCTTCATTTTATTAATGATTTGAATCTTATCTCAAATCAAATTAAGTTTTATATGGATAAAATATTGTTGATTGACGTCACTACCTTAAGTGGTTAAACGTTTGGTTTGATGTTTGGTTTGCTCCATGTAGAAACACCCTCAAAAACACGCTAATACCGTTTTCAGTGATAACGAAAATACTTTTTGACGAATTTTGTTGGCGAAAGCTGTGACTTGCTCACGTTGTCTATGCCTTATGCTGCCTATGACACTTTTCCGGTGAAATTATACATTACAAATGTGTAATGATTTCACAATTGTGCTATAAAGCTATTCCAAAATATCATTTATCATTTTGATATACTTTTCATGTGGTCTTTGTGCTTAGGTTGTGGGCCTCTGATGCCACCTTTACCTGGTTTACAGAGAAAATTCTACTTCTTATTATTATTCTACGTCTTATTACGAAAAAAAATTCCGTTTAAATGCGCACATTTGAGATACACTTTGACTAATAACCATGCTATAAATATCGTGTATATAAGATTTAATCAAGAATGTAAACCGGATCTGCAAACTTTATTGAAACAACATCAACTTCCGATGGATTAAACATCAGCCATCCAACTAATTTTAATTAACTTTGGAAAGCATGAAAAATCATTCTTGATTTAGCAAGGACAAGGACACGGACAAAATAGTTTACATTGGCATCGACTCAAATTAACTCAAATCTTTCTAAAATGGTCAAACACGTATAGTAATGTATATGCAGGTGTATACTATCTTATGTGTATACTCTCTTAGTGAAGCAAATCCCTTGATTAAAAAAAAATAGATTAAAGGCATATTGTACATTATTCATCACAGAAAACTGTACAAAAATTTTTTGACAGAATTCTTTTCTGAATGACAAAGTCATTATATGACTTATACTTTGATACCTACGTAATGATTACCACCATTGTATCAAATGAAAAATCAACCATTTGCTTATAAAATGTAACATATATAAATAAAATCCGACTTAGTCCTGATTGTTCCCAGCATTTTACTTTAATTCTTATATTGGCTATAAACAATTGATCTGACAACTGAATAGTTTGCGATCTTAGATTCATATAGGATCATGGAGTAAACTCAAGGTCCGAATCTGAAAAAAATATATATATATATATTAAGCGTTTTGCGCCATGCCATGGCTCCAGGTTAGTGCACCTTGAGATATATGATTCAAACTGACGATTAAGTGCATAATATGTGCGGTTTTAACAAACCTTCAGTAGCATTGTATAAATGTTTTAAAATGGTGTAGTTTCATTGCATTTTTCATAGCGCATTAATATACATTAGTTCGTATCGTTTAACTGGATATACAGTTAGATAACTATAAACGCAAGATACAATGAAACATCAACATATGTTATATACCAATACGATGAATGACTATATGTCTAATACATAGTTTGATTTTATGAAATAAACATTACATAAATAAATATGCATTTAACTATGCTTTGAAACCTGACGAACAACTAATATTGTGAAATTCACTAGCGAGCTCGTTCTCCAAAATAAAGCACATATATAAACATACGATCACTAAATCGAGTTGATGGTGTTGAACCATAAAGTAGAATTTAATTTTACTATTGATCAATATGTAACAAGAATATATATATATACTATAGTTGAAAATATATCGCTAGTCAAAGCAATACACCATTTAAGCATATTGTTTGAATTTTAATATTCAGTTGTCAAAATACGGAGTCAACACATATTTTTTCAGGTTAAACATATACTTTAATTATATTTTTGAACAAAGTAAAGCCAAAGACAACAATTTGTTTCAACGTTTAATTACATCTGAAAAGTATATGAGACTAAGAATCACATAACCTCAGATTTATTTCTTTAAAAACCCCAATGCGTTACCAAGGAACTTAGGTTATAAATCAATTATGCATAGCAATTATCAATTTAACTGCTACTAATTAGCAGAATTATTAGGGGGAAATTAGTCAAACATCAATTGTTAAAGTGCGGAATAGGCCTTTCAGTTATATTTCTATAAATTATACGCGCTCTTAATTATCTGAACAACTCTAAATTGAGAAAACAATACATACGTAGAGTTGTTTCTGATCACAAAAAAACAATGTCATTGTTTGAAATTTTGAAAGAAATTTTGAATCGCATAAAGACTTACAATATTTATGTCCATAAATGTCTAAATAGCTAGCGTTAGATTTTGTTATAAATATTGTCGTAATATGTACATTTGCAACGACTAAATTTGAGAAATTTCATTTATAACATCTTCGAAACAGTAAAATATCATATCACTTTGACGTATACGGTGATTACATCTCTACAAATAATTAAGTAATCTAAACAATTCTATTCAAAACACAAGACGCCGGCTAAAATAATGATTTTGGTTACTCTTATATCAATCACTTTTTTATCAAGTGTTTTCGCCCAACACACAGCTGACTGGAGAACGCAAATCGTTTCACAAAATGGAAGATTCGTCGAATTATTGAACTTGCAATATATGTTTGAGCAGCAAGACGCACTGTTGCTCAATATTTTGAACCGGATGTCTAGCAAGAGAAGACACATTGACGATATGTATGATGTATGTCAAAGTCATAATCATGATTTGGTTATACTTCAAGGTATTTCATCTTATATCCTATAAGCAGTATTATATCTGAGACAAGATAACATATTAATGAGATCCGATATATATAAAGCAGTTTTAATTAGTAAATGAACAATCAAATATACACGAATTTAGCTTGACACAATCTATCAAAATTACATTATTGAGATAATTACAATTCATCCATCAAAACAAGTCATTTTGTTATAGAAAAGTGGAATCAGCCAGGACCAAAAGGGTTGAAAGGTCACAGAGGGTTGTCAGGTAAATCAATTAATATTAAATTATGTCATTGCAAACAAATATCATACAAGATATAATGCAAATAAGGTATTCACTCATTTATGTTTCAACAAGCATAATATATATGGCGATGTTTTAATAAAAAGAACATATATTTTGTGTTTCTATTATAGCTAAATGTATTCAAACAATAAAGGAAATTTAGATTAATTTTCAGATTAATTCACATAATGTATGATTTTGGAGTGCGTATTCGGCACTTCAATCACAGATATTTTACTAATATTCAGAATATATAGCCTACTATTTTTGAAAATGAAACTATATTGTGCAGGAAACAAGGGTTCAAATGGAGAGACTGGTGCAACAGGCTACAAAGGGCCGACAAAGGGTATGCGTGGCGCACCAGGCAACAGAGGTCCAAGGGGATATAATGGCCCAGCAGGACTACAAGGTGCCACTGGACAGATTGGAGCTCAGGGTGTGAACGGAGCATCAGGAATAAAGGGCAATCTTGGAGATATCGGGGGACCTGGTGCACTGGGAATGACTGGGAACTCTGGTGCCATTGGTGATAAAGGAATGCGAGGACAAGAGGGAATCAAAGGGGTGAAAGGTGACAGAGGTACTGGTTTGCCAGGTCAGAGAGGGGTCAAGGGCCAGAAGGGCGATTTTGGAGATTTTCTTTGCAGACGCGACCCAAATTTTTGTGATTATTATATTTGACACGATGGAATAAGAGAGTAATTGGGGAATAGAAAGGTCACATATGAAAATGGAAATTCATTCAAGATACTTATAATCAAGTTGATTTTTCAGTGCGTTGCTCTAAAACATAAACTATAAAATATGTCCTTTATTGTTGTTATGTATGACTGAATATCAAAACTGGAAAAAAATATTCATCTTTTTTTTTTATTTTGCAGTTCCCAAATAAAAATGAATCACTAGACTTATTGCCTTGAATTTATTGAACAGTTTGTATATTCATTAACTTAAATCATTTTCATTAAGAATTTTAAATATTGTAATAATCAATCTCCCCATTTCGATTCAACATTCGTTTTAGCAATTGTAATGCTTATTTCATTGTATTTTATGTCGTGTAGCAATTTTAAATTGCATGGATTATTAAGCTATATACTTTGATAGTATTATAGAAATTTGCTAGATTACTTTTCTCTGATATTTGCTGAAGGGACGAATAATTTTGTAATAGTTCATTACAATTTTATGCCAAATCAATGATCGTTTATAGAAAGCTCCATTTCAAATCATCGGGTTTCGATTTGTAAAAGAGGGATATGCTTGAAATGTCGTGTTATAGCTAGTTGATATGTAATCCAATGCTATTCATATGCAATTAATGTGTTTACCAAACATAGTGTTTTGCTCTTTGCGATTTTTGCGATAATGAATAATGCCTAATCAACTGATTTGAATAACATTTCTTCTCAAACTATATATTACGTGTTGCCAAGTTATATTGTGTCGATTGTTGTTTTATTTTTGCATGTTCTTTTATATTATTTTCAATTGTTTAACTGTGATGTAAGTACATATATTTTGAAAATAAAAACGCAAATACACGGTGATCAATAACCTCTTATAACTTCATATGTTATGCCAAACATAATTAACAAAATAAAATTGACAGGGCCGTCGATTTATTAGAACACAACGGTTCTGATAACGTTACAGTTCACTCAATTTATTGCTGTATTATTAATTGTAACATTGATGTGTAAAAGTGTTCTAGGATAAAATTGCGAAATTATAGTATATACTTGTAAATGCACGTGTCATATGCTGAATAAAAGCTTTCAAATTAATAGTTTGGTTTTGTCTTTTTATTTATTGACTCTAAATGTATGCTTTACCGAACTTATAGATTTGTCTGAAGGTTTATACTTGCATCTGGAAAAAATCAACATATTTATGAATACGTTTATGAATAAAATCATAAATATCTACTTATTCAATAAGTAATACGGGTCAAGGAAATTCAATATTTATATATATTTAAAATATATCCTTCATGACCGATTTGATGACATTTTGTGCAATAAAAATAATTGCCGTTTGCAAAGGAAGACGCAACGGCAATTCGTCTAAATGTCAATGACCTTACAAAACCATCTTATTATTGGTTAGTTAATCGGATGTGTTGATATATTTGTTCCTGTAACTGAATATGAATTAAGTAATAAGTAAGCAAATGAAAACATGAGTGAATAAATGTTTAATCCGAAAACAAAGCATGGAACATTTTTTGCGATGTCTTTGTAGTTAATTCTAATTATACATATTTTATCTAACTTTAATAGAATGACTTTTATGCATATTTTATCTAACATTAATAGAAGGACGCATTTCCATACATACCGACTAGTCATGATCAGATCAAAGCGTATTTAAAAAAAAACATCTCCTGTTTTAGGTAATTTTAAAATATCACAATGCACATTTTTATGCAAAACCAGTACAAAGGTGGGTGTCAGTCTATGTAAACAAGACAAAAACGTATGCCAAATGACTTTTTAGTGTTGCAACATGCTGAGCCAAAACCCTTGAATTGTCTGTTATAATATGTGTGCATTAAACATATAATCAATAGCATAATTTAATGAAATTGGCGGACTATAGAGCAATAAGATAGTCAAAAACAAACAATCATGCAAATTAGTATATGTTTTGCTTGATTGAGAATTTCGAAAAAAAAATGCTTCGTATACTTAATTAAAAATGTCATTATATATAATGCGTTACATGATCTGTTTGAAATACTTTTGAATGGACGCGATAAACCAGCAGATTTATTTTGGAAAGTAGCTTTGTTCATCCATAAATCTTTCAATAAATCTAAGAACTGTTAAGCCGGTTATTAAAATGTCATCATTTTCTATGCAAATACCGTGTCAGCGTAGCAATTTTTGCCAATAAAACCCCTATAATTTCGAATTGTTTATTGTGATAAATGTTATGAAAGTAGAAAACCTCAAATTTGATTATTTAGTGACTCGCATTTAACAATGTCATTATTATTAGATCACTCAAAACATTTTGAATACTTTGAAACGGTTAGCATATTTATTGAGTATGAAATGCAAACAACATAATTATGCGCGTATATTAATTCATTATCTTTAAGATGACGAGTACTTTTTTCATAATGATTAAGAGCAAAATATTTACGGCACAATTATTCTCTTCCGTAACATAAATTGTAGCAAAATTAGAATGTTATTGTACCGTTGGAATTTTAAAACATTCAATGAGAAATATTTTACGACTGTTAAAAGTTCTTTAATTACCATTCTTTTCTGCACCACATGAATACGTTGTTGATTGCTTCAAAGTTTTATTTAAACTTTGAAGCTGTTTAAATATTTTACTTCCTCAATGAATCAGCTTAAAACTAAAATTTGTTTGCTATGTCAAACAGAATAAGATTTAATTTTGTGCAGATCATTGTTGAAACAAATTATAAAATCAAAAGAATGATGTCTTATAAATTAGTTATACATATTCTTATAGTTATTCTACAAACTAGCCGGGGACAAGATACATATGATTATTGCATGGACACACATTGTTCACCAGAAACTTTTATAGTTTCACATCAAATGGAACAACTACGGATTTTAGCTTTGACACATAACGAAACAATCAAGGAAATAACTCGATTGAATGAAGTTCTTGAAGACAAAATTCAAGAACTCCAGACTCAGCTTGATCAAAATGAAATTGAAATAACAGTACTTAAAGTAAGTAGTTTTCATGTAATTGGGCAAATGGGTTTATGTAAGATTTATTTTTGTAATTGGTGTGTGAATCAAATGTTCTTTGGAAAATAATATATTCTTAAATCGTTAGGGCTATCAAAAATGTGTGCGTAGAAAAATTGTAACAGAGTAAATATCAATTAGACATTTAAAAAAAACTAATGTGTGTTAACTTAGGTTGTGTATGATAGTTTTTATATGAAATATATTTTTTGTTTAAAAGGGGCAACCTTGTGGTACAATTGGTGCAACTGGTGATCCTGGACAGAGAGGTTATTATACACATATGTATTTTAATCGCAAATCAATCAATCTCTTTTTTTTAAAACTATAATTCGCTTTGCAAAGCAAATGTAACAATAATAATGAAGTGTGTATAGTTACATAAAATCAGTAACGCTTTTATGCAAATAAATTTATTTTGTATATAAAACTATTAAACGCATTGTAAGGCAAATAATAATGATATATTTCCTTATTATAAACACGCTTAAGTACAACTATTAAAACACAACATGTACTTTTTTATTCGCCATTTTAATTCAAACTACAACGTCCACATACTCAAAGGTGACAGAGGTATGACTGGAGCCACGGGTACCCGTGGGGCTACAGGTACACAAGGCCCAAAAGGCAACAAAGGGCAACTAGGTTACAGAGGACCTCAGGGTGACCGAGGATTGACAGGACCGAAGGGAGCTATTGGGGCAACCGGGTCCACTGGATCGACAGGTAATTTGCTATATTTATTAGTTAAGGTTGATCAACCCTAGATTATAAAAGGCAAAATGCAGAGCCCATCTCGTTTTCATCCGATTCAATTTATAATGATATAGAAAGCCCGTCACTTTTCTTCTTGGGTACCTATTTAGGCAGGTACCCATTTCATTCACTGACTTGGTTTGTAACTTTGTGCACCCCATAGTTGGCTTGGACTCTTAGTTTAATAGTACTATTGTGCATTCGTTTTGGCCTTCTAAACAAGCCATTATATCCGTTCGGCCAAGATGTAGCACTAATATTTCATTCCACATGACATTTAGATATATAGTGGTTTTTCCGTAGTGAGTGGAATTAGACAGTACGTACATCTTGTCACTTGTCACAATGTTGATGTTGTACATACATTACTCATACAGCTATAGCTTCTTAGAAATGCCTAGTTTATCTGATATCCTGTCATGTTCTTTTATACAATGATATAAATACGATCTAATGTAATGTATATATAATAATATTAAGATAAATATCATTATGATAATAGATAAAATGGAATATATATTTATATTTTAACCAAATACAGGTTCAAAAGGAACCAAAGGACAGAAAGGTGCCATTGGGGCCACTGGACCACGGGGCGTTACAGGACAGAAAGGAAGTATTGGGTTGAAAGGAGATACCGGAGAAACGGGACAGAAAGGGCAGAAAGGTGTGCAGGGACCGGTTGGACCGAGAGGACCGCCAGGACAAAAAGGCCAGAAAGGCGACACCTGGGGGTAATAATTGATAAATAGAATGAGATAACGGAAATTTTGATTCTTATTAACACATTTTACAATATATAATATCATTTAATTTACTAATCAGGAGGCGAGAAAACAACGTGGGAAAATAATTATTTCGTTTTTATCTGAATCGATAGTTAACACATTTTTGTATATACTGTAAGATACGACACAATATATAATGTAAGATGCGAAGCCCTCTAATCAGTGATGCATGTAATTATCATAACTTAGAACAAGTATATTCAAGAATGTTTAAAAGTTTAAGCATGTATATTTCCACTTTGAAATAAGTATTTTCATTGTTGGTTGTACCAAACAATTATACGTATATGCAATTGTTATTACCTTTAATATGTATATCCAGGAGTGTATTAACCGTATGCTATTGTTTTAAAATATTAAATAACAAGATACATTCATCTTTTATGTTGATTGTGTCATAAACAAGAACATGATAATATCTTGTGCATAACCATATTGTCAAAGCAACGTGATCTATAGCGATATGCTTATCACACATTCAAAAAATTTGTTATTCTGACACAGGTTCCAAAGTGTAAAATTGGACTCGGTAAAAATTAGACAGATTTGACTTTCACTAGAAAAAATAGAGTAGTCAAAAACATATATGCGCGATATGTGAAGTCTAAAATGGTACAAATCGTATGATAATAAATAAAATTGTATTCGTGAATTTGATTCCATTATTCTATTTTAGATTCAAGATATTAAACCCCTTCGAAGACAATAGCGAAACTCTTACTATGGTATTTTCTTAGGCGCAACCTGTTTAAATGCATTTTTACTTGTGTTCTAGTTCGAATATAAAAATAAAAATTACACCACTAGATTAGAAATTTCCATACTGTTACTTTGATATGTTTTTTTTATCTTTTTGATATTAATCAAGGAAAACTTATTCGAAAATTACATGTTGCGTTGGCAACCTTTTTACGACGAGGTCTTAGGCATTGTACATGGAAATCGATGTTTGAAAGAATATCCTACAGGACAAACAATGCCGCCCATGTATAATCTTACTTGTGGGTCATATAAAAGTCAAACATATAATGAGATTGTCTGTTCCTCAAATTGGTCTATCAATAGTAGGCCTACATATACAAATAATATAAACTGTAGCGGACGCGTTTACTTATACGATCCCGAATTTCTTAGCTTGTCAATTATAAAAGTTGACATACAGATTAAATAAAACATATATGAAGAGCATTTCTATTTGGATTGTTGTTCATTTCATATGCGCAAACTGAGATCCAAAAATGTAATTGGTCATAATCTATGCTGTTCAATTTACATGCCAAACATATCTGCAGAAACAAGGGCGGAAAGGGGATTATCCCTAAAGATATGATAACAAACATCTTAAGATAAATTTACTAAAATTGGTTTCTATATATCAGGATGTTATTATGAAAATTACGTTCATACATATGTTCAAAATGTTAAGTTCCAATTCGTTCTTATACCTTTTTCGTTTGTTAATCAGGTTTTAGCTTTGGTGCTAGCATAATAGGGCTCTCAAGATTCGTGCATAAACGCTCAGCGGGAGCAAACGCACAAATCATGAGCCCTACAAATCGCCTTGCTAGGCTTAAAGCCTATGTGTTATGCAGAGAGACATGTGTTTTTTAATTAATTCAAACTATTCTAAATGTGGAATATTTTGAGAAAAAAATATTAAGGAAACGAAATAAACATATATAAACATTTCTTTACAATGCCGTTGCTAAAAAAAAGCAAATTAAGAAAAGACAGGTGTCCGAAAGATACATCTCACAACACTCGTGAGACTTCAATGACCCTGTGATCTATGTATACAAACATGCAATAAGCACTTTTTTATTATAGTGCTTGTGCACAAGGTTTCTTAGATAAACTATTAACAAACCCTAGATTATCAAGTTTATTTAGATCTTTTAGAAAAAAAACGTAAAAACGTTGAGCTATAAAACTTACATAAGCGTTGTATTATAATCAATACGAATCTAAAGTATAATAATTAATAATTCTAATATCTGTTCGCAAATCATTTCGGTTAAGTCTCGAAAAGTATCTCAAAAATGTATAAGAGGATTTGAAAATACTTCATTTCTAATATCAAGGGTGATCAGCGTCAGGAAAAATCAGGGAGAATCAGAGAATTCTAAATTCCCCTCTTTAAGAGGAAAATCAGTTAAATAAAGTTTTTTTTGGGTAGGGGGAACAGGGAATTTCATTATGATTCAGGGAAAACATTTTAGTATTTATTTGTTATTTAGAAATATTTCTCCAATAACGGAAAAATTCCTAGCGCCTCCGGCGCGAATACAGTAAAAATGTCTTAAAACAATTTTGCTCGCGCCATCGGCGCTCGGATATTCCCTAATTATAGGTATGGTTTCTTATTGAAATACCATCTTAGCTTAAGCATGTATCAATCATGGATCAGGGAATTCGAAGCTGACTGGAGACTGTGAACCCTGATTTATTTTAACATACAATAAGTTTGGATATCCCGTAAAGTGAAAACTATCATGCATATGAAA
>LQRL01187908.1:0-10124 GCA_001703475.1 Hydroides elegans
GTACCGCAAAAGACTTTTTAAGAAATCGCATAATGGTTTCACTGGACGAGTCACACCGAAGACCACCATGAGATTGCATAAGTATTACAAAGGAATTTTCAAAAAATATCACAACTATGTAACGGAGAGAGTCTCACGAGAGACATACGTGTGAAAACATATGTATCACACGAGTATTGTAGAGAAAATATCAAAATGGCATCCCTATGTGAGACTCACAATACACACACGTGAGAAATCGTCAGACTTAAGAAAGACTTACCGAAAAATCTCCCTGTGAAGTAACCGAGCGAGTCTCACAAAAGTCCCCCATGAGAAATCAAAGCGATTACTGTGAGACATTTCGAAAGATCTCGCAGTTATTTCACAGAGCGAGTCTCACAAAAGACCCCTATGAGAAAACAAGTTTATCACAGTGAGAGATTTTTAAAAATCTCACAATGATTTCACCGAGCGAGACTCACAAAAGTACCCCGTGAGAAAACATAACCATCGTTGTGAGACATTTAAAGAAATCTCACAGTGAATTCACCCAGCGAGTCTCGCAAAAGACCCCCGTGAGAAATCATACCCACCACAAAAGACTTACCGAAAAATACCACAACGATTTCACCGAGCGAGACTCACAAAAGACATACGTTAGGTATCATAAGAATCAAAAAAGACTTTTATGAAAATCTCACAGAAATGTCACGAAGCGAGCCTCACAAAAGACATACATGAGACAACATACGTACCATAAAAGTCTCGCTAAAAAAACTCCCACAAAATCTCACAGACTGTGAGCTCATGTGGGACGTATGTGAGTTTTTGAAAGGGCCATGCGAGTCACACCCGGCGAGTCACCTTTGGTGAGGTCACTGCGATATGGTGGTGATCCTTACAGGGCGAGTCACACCCTGTGAGAAATTCTGTGAGTCTCACGGGAACTCACCGCAACTCATGTGAGATTCATTGTTGACTGGGTGTAGCTTGCTAATGTATCTGAATGCTACCTTTACGTAGTTTCTCTGTACCGATTTGTTTACCCGCATAAAGATATTGCAGATAAACAAGGCATAGACAACACCAGCAGTTTAACAGCGCCCTACGATGAAATATATATATTTTTTAATGTAATATACACGCAAATTATTAAAATAACGCACGAAGGATGTGTCATTCTGGTAAAATAGCACACAATTTGGCATAACAAAGAATGATGAACATACCTCAATTATATAATATTCGACATAAAAACTGTTTATGGTCATTCCATGGTTTATACCATAATTATTAATGTTATTGCAAAACGACACCACTTTATCAAATGAAGTTGTTTTATGTTTTTCTACAGACTATGTTGCTCAATGGGTGGATGGGGGCAATTACAAGTATTATTTTTCGATTGACAAATCGTCGTTCAAAGATGCTGAAAGGAGTTGCGCTGACAAAGGATCCGACCTGACAAGCATTTTAAGTCAGAACGAACAAACATTCATAAAAAGCACGATTGAGAAGTATGCTTTCAGTACGCATTTCCATAAAACTACTTTCAATTATTTTAATGTTTTTTAAAAGTGATTGAGATTTAAAACTTTGAGATTAATTTCACTATTTTGGATTGTTTGTGACTATTTATATCTACATTTAATCATATCCCATATTATAGAAGCAAAGTAATTTTGTTATTTATCCTTCATTAGCAACAGGTATATTCAGTCGACTGGGTATTGGCTAGGACTTGAAACCGATGACCCATGTGGAGACTGTTCAGATGGTAAGGAATCCGATACATGCTGGGAATGTCGGAATGAATGGAAATGGAGCAACGGTGACCAATATACTTATCAGAATTGGGAGAACAAGGAACCTAACGATGCACACCATGAGTGTGGTCGATGGTTTTTCAACGGCAAGTGGCGAGATGAAAGCTGCGGGTCAAACTTTAAATACATTTGCAAGTTCGAAGGTACGCTTATGGTTTTTAAAAATGAACAATGTATGAATTATGAAAGTAGGTAAAGCATTCGCTACAGTTTTTAATTACTTGTTTCAAATCATAGACAATATTAAAACAATTCTTCATCTAAATTTCTTAAACGTTACATAATATGAATGTTTAAAGCCGCGTTCATGCAAAATTAAAGCTAGCAAATGATGCAAATAAAACCTACCTTTTGTGTGAACAGAAAGGATAAATTGCTATTATTATAAACAAACATGGCTTTCGAGCTTTCGGTGTTTGAGCTTTCATTTTCGGGCCTTTTTGGTTGTGTTAACGCAGCCTTATAGTTTCCATTCACTGGAAAATATACGGGGTATAGAATCGCTGATGGCTTGATTTTTATAGTTTTATGTTGTGTAGAATCATTTGTATGAGGATTGCTCTACGTGCGTGCTTTACAATTTATAAGGATACCTTTTGCGTAAATTTAGCATAAACCTATTCTGACATAAAATTTTTATAAGCCTTTTCTATATGCTCAAAGATATGTGTAAGACCAACCCGAGTATCTGTAATCATGGAAGCTGTACAGCCACCACCTCAAGTGATAAATATATATGTACGTGTCAGCCAGGTTATCAAGGAGACCACTGTAGTAAAGGTTTGGTTTGTTCATATAATGCCCTGGTTATCAACTCTTTTAGTCACTATATTGTAGGAACTATCTGAATGGTTTATATACATTAGCTGGTATCTGGTCAAAATGGCCCCGGTCAAATTGCCCTTATTTTGTTAAGATATATAAAAATGACCCCAAAACGTATATTCTAAAAAAAATCAATCAATCCAGTTTGAAGAAAATAATTGTCTCTTGAAGGTTTCATGCATATAAAAAAAGAACTAAAATCAGAACGAATTAATTGGCAATGCCCGGCTCTCCTACCTGCACGGAGATGAATTTCATCAAAAATACCTGATCTTGTCATGAACAGTAAAGTGGTGTTTCCTTTAAACGTAGAATCGCTGCACGTGAGACGTACGTCAAACGCATCGCTTTCGCTCACGCTATTTTTCTTTAGAGTGTTTCCATGCATCCGTTGGGTATCCGTTCCGTCTGCAGTCCGTTTTTTTTTACGCACCCCGTTCCGTAAAATAAACGGACTGCAGACGGAACGGATACGCAACGCTAATGGAAACACCCTATCCGTCAATTTGACGGACGGTGCCTGTGAATTTATCAATCGTTTTTATTTTGCAACTTAATATTTAGACATTTATAAATAAACTTTCAATGATCTGGGTACTATATCGAATGTTCTCTCTTCTTGTTTTTAATTATTGCAAAATACGAATGCATTGTTTTTTTATATGATGTTTTTATTAAGATAATTATAAAAGTAATATTTGAATAATGTACATGAAAACACGGTTAAATACACTATTTTCAAAAGACATCTATCAGTTGATTTTGATATCATATGAAATTTGAATGCCAAGTCATTATGACGTAAAGATTCCTTTACGCTATTGACGAAATACACATTATCATTGATGTCAATTACAAAAACGGCTAGACCGCTTATATACACTCCGCAATGATACGTTAGTTTGACGGATGCGAAACGGATAAAGGAAACACAACGATCCGTCTGACGTACGTCAGCCGTACGTTAAAGGAAACACTACTTAAAGAGTATAATGCTGATGCGTGCGAATCATATTCAGCATTGATCTCTCTAGATATGCATAGTAATGCTTAGTAATTTCATTTAAGTATGCGACTATTTGATTTAGACTATTGATTAAATTTGACATATTTGTATGTTTTTATTTTATTTTTTTAAAAGATATATTATTATTATTCGCATTATCATGGATATTGAAAAGGGGGAAAATGGCATGGATAAACATATGCATTCGCATTCAAATTGATGGATATTGCTAGAATTTGTATATAGGGATATTTTAAAATGTTGGGTATATTTTTACTAGTAACATTTCGACCGAGGCCATGATGATTTATGTTGCGGAAATCGGGACCATTTTGACCGGGACCATTTTGACATGGATTCGCATTAGTTATCAAGATCGTGTGTGCCTCACGTAAACTTCACTTGTAATCATTGATCATAGATCACAATAAACATAACACTGGATTTCTTGATGCAATCATTAATATATTCTATTGCTATATACATAAAGTTTTATTCTCAGAAATTGATGAATGCCTATCCGATCCGTGTCAACATGGAGGTAATTGCACCGACAAACTGGCTGATTACAAATGCAAATGCCCAGATACATGGAAGGGAACAAACTGTGAAATGGGTAAGATACCAATTTTTATGCTTTAGATGTGATTCCACCGCGGAAAAGTCAGTTATATTTTCCTATTTTATTTAACGAATATTTTTCTAGACCTATTAAAATAAACAGTTTAAAAAACGACCAGCTTTTTCATCGTGGAAACACGCCCTAACACTATTCGCCTTTGCCGTCGGTCCCAGCATTGCGGTCTCCCTTGGGGCAAATAAAGTATTTTCCTGAAAAAAATATGGAGTATGTGATTAAATTGTAGTATAAAGTGAATCTGTCATTGCATCGAGTAGTATATTCGATCGACTCTCATAATAGATTGGCTATTATATGTGTCTATAATAATTGTGATTTACTCTGAACAAAATGCATTTTTCATCACTACATATATATTGTGATTTTATCAAAGTAAAAGTGAAAGCTGAATAGTTTTCATTTTAATGCTTAGCCAATTAAATGAAGTGGTATCTGGAGAACTCGGCCCAAAAACCAACTCAGCCCTTTTTTTCAATCTCGGCCCACTTTCAAGCTCGGCCAATTTAATTCTATTAACCAACTCGGTCCATTTTCAAACTCGGCCCAATTTTGAATGACGATATAATATGGTAGGGATTATGAATGATGTTTTGTGCAATTTCATCTTCATCATGTCAATATGTTGTATAAAATTTGTGTTTCTGAATTTCAGATGTTGATGAATGTCGAGATAGGACCCTCTGCAAAAACGGCGCGACTTGTTTCAATTTCGATGGTGGTTTTAATTGTATATGTATGCCAGGGTTTTCTGGAGTCACTTGCGAAATTGGTAGATTTGTCTTGTTGCAACTCATTTTTTGTTTTCCGATGTATTTGAAACGATAGGTTTTACGAAATACCCATTGTAATTTTGTTTTTAGTTATAAGGAGATTGTTCTTAAAAATGTATTTTAAGGATAGTTTTTTATGTTTAATGTCCACTATGCCTGGCACAAAGCGGCATTAACCTCTAAAGCCGTGGTAAATCATTCCGCAAGTGCCTACTCACACTTTGATATAGTTACTTCAAGTAAACACATTAATCTATAATCATTATTTTTCAGATATCGATGAGTGTTTTAATCCAGCGACCTGCCCAAATGGAACAACCTGTCACAACACCATCGGCAGTTTTACATGCCGCTCCAATGCTGAGAAATCAGGTGGGCTTAATTACACGTGTATGTTGAAATGGTATATTTCAACAAATTGTTAGATATAGAACTGAGGAATGCATTCATTCATATAGATCCCCTCCATAAACAACTCAACTATTTCAAATAGCTTAAATATATTTTTGCTAACAAGGCCGATTTTTATGAATGTGCAAGGGCGTACTCAGTTATACTCTGCATAACATCTGAGTTCTATTTAATGTTAAACTCGGTTAACAAGTAAAGGCTGATTTTGAGTAAAAGGGCATTGAATGTTTTTAAATTAATAAGTCATATAAGAACTAGCAAGTAGCCAAACGATTAAATAATTCTAATCGGATTGATTTAAGTATATAGCCGAACATAGTTTGGGTTATTTTATCTGATGATGGCATTATATACAGTTGTTTTCCATTAGAAATGGATCTCTAGTGAATTCTCCGAAACATAATATTGTTTCCTTTATATTATTGTCATTTTCATTTTGTATCAAATGTAACGTTTCTCAACGTTTTGATATTATTTGTTTTAAATATTCAATTTATATAATTTGTATTTCTTATTCTCAGATGACGAAGCAGATCCAGTCATAAAGGTGATCTTCTACATTTGTCTGACCGTATGTTGTCTGCTCGGAATCGTATGCGCTATCATGGCTGTCAACGACATAATACAAACGTATGAAAATTACATACTCTATCAAAATGTTGATAATTTAGAGTAGCTGCTATGTATTATTCTTAATGTTTACTTCGATTAAATCCGAATGTAAGGGGCCCGGCGCCTTGTTGTTGTATCTGGAAATTTAAAAAATAATCGGGACAAGCTTTTTCTAAACACACAATGTGCATTTATAAGTATGTGCTTTTTCCGAAAGGCATACCTTTGAGGACATGGCTTATATGGGGGAAAAGCTTGCAAACATCTTCCAAATTTGGAAGAGCCATATCAATCTTTTAGTTTCAATTTAAAACCTCAAGTTAAAAAGCGAATTGCTTGCATATATGAAATATCCGATAAGTTGAATAGATATTAAAACTTAACCGATTATTTGACTTTCCATATTCTTTATCTATTGTAGGAGGAAAATTCGAAAAGCGAAGGACAAGACCGACACGCTTTTGAACATCAGAGATTCACCTGAAAACGACGTCTTTCCTTCGACGTCACGGGAAAGTGACGCCGGCGATTACGTCAATGAAAATGAAATGGGCGCATTATATAAACAGAGGGTCAAAGATGCTAATATATAGCCAATAAGATGATTACATTTGTTAACCACAGTATTAAAATAATGAAAGGATCTGGCCACAAGCAAAGCGTTTGTATTTTCTAAGTTTTATCGCAAGTGCGTGTCTGAGTTTCGCTTAAGCCGTGATGACGCACAACATGCAAAAAAAACGCTCTTAACCGGTTTGTTATGTATTCTATACCAATGTCAATTGAATTTTTTCGCGCATGATTTGTGTGTTTGAATTATGCGCAATAAAATTCTAGTAATATTTGTAAAACAAACATAACAACCCGGTTTCGCGATTTTTGTCTGTTTTGTATGAACGCGGCTTAAGGATTTCATTGAAACACGATTCGCTAGGCAAGAGTGCTCGAAGTAGTTTTCTTTTGTTGGCAGACTCATACTCTGATTATACTATTATTTCTATACCAAATGATATTTTGTGGCTTGAAATACTCCAGTATTATTTTATAAGGACTTTGATTGTATTTTATTACTTTGCTGTTACATAGAATATTCTATCGAATAGTAATTTTGATAATCAAAAATGTATAATGATTGCTTATGAAACACGTATATTGTGTTTATATATATCTAGTCATCCATTGATTGCCATCACATAAGGTTTATATGTTATTTTTGTGAAACTGGTGATGCATTATAATATTTTCAAAACGTGTTTAAGGTTCCTCTACCATCCCGTAAAGTCTGGCCACATTGGAAGCGTTTTTTTTTTCTTTATTGTATTCTAACAAACCTGTTTTCCAATGTATTCGTTATAGGAAACTCAACTAGCTACTTAAACGCCTGTTGTATATTATGGTCCCCAAAAAGGAATACATTGGAAGACAGGTTTATTAGGGCAACCAAAAAGCAAGAAAAGCTTCCAATGTGGCCATGCCTTCATTGTGTCTTACTTTTGCATAAAAATGTTTATTGTTGATTGTACATATACATAAATGTATAGGGTGCTGCACCTTTTCAGGATGTTTCAGTTTTATTGATTATTTTGTATATATTTTTTGTATTGTAAATAATGTTGCATATTTGAATAGTAAAACTGTTTAAGTCCCTAGTTATTCTTGCAACATATACGTGATGTCGACAACGGCAGTGTTTGTTTTTAATCAAACGCGAAAGGTGATGCAGTTTATTGTAATAAATGCAGTTTTTGCCACAAATCGATTACAATTTCCAAATCTGGTGATACAGTTTACATTGCGGTATGCACATATATTATAAACTGTTGTGGTTAAAAAGAAAATGCGCAATATACATGTAGGTTGGGCAAATTTGTATTCAATTGTATGGTATGAATTTCATTGATTGTAGACGGCAGTATTTCGTTGCTTAGAGCGCATAATATAAACGTATTGTTCATCGTGTTATCGTGATAAGTCTACGGTTATCGAATCATGATTCAGCCTGTTGGTGTCAACATTGATTGTCAACATTCTTGTCAAATTCAAATATTTTAAGAATCAAAATAAAGTTTCATTTATATAAATCATTTTCCTTTCTAAACATGTGAACATGATGTTCATTCGGAAACGTCTATTTATCTCCCAAAGCGCATTTGCTTATACTTTCATCAGAATATATTTGTATGATGTACTGTCAGATGAAATTCGGGTCTCATTATTTAACAAACTTGCTTAACTGTTAAGACTCATTAACCCAGTCACAATGCTCAAATCAAAATGAACCAGAAAAATGTAAGTTAGAAAATTGGCCTAATTTTCTCTTTAGCCGTATTTTATTTCTAAAATCACAAACTTGAGCATTTTGTTTTGTTTATTGTTGAATGTTTTGCACTGGCTTATGTTATATTTTGTGTTGTTTCGCTTTTTTATGTTTCATCAACCACATCTGCATAAACAATTACGCTAATTAGACAAAAATGTAACACTGGGTATTTCTCGATATAAGGGTATTGTATGATGGTTAAGCTTTCCTTCTATTGCGTCAAAACTAAACACTTTTTAATGAAATGTTTCATTCTCTCTTACATCTTCTTTATGTACTTTTGTTAACGCTCGAAAATGCAATCTAAACCACTTTTCAAGAATGATATGCATTGAGTTTTTTTCAGGAGTACGTTAATGCCTCAAACTTCATAAAAAATAACGATGTTCTATCAAGTTGAGCATTTTGGCGCATGCAGAAAAAATTTCGAATGCAATATTTGTTGAAAATATAGTATTCCACCTTTTTGTTCATGTGTAACAACGAGAAATATTTTGCATTTGCGTGATCACAGCCTAAAAGGGACGTTTTAACCAAATGACGTCATAACCAATGTTCTTATGTAAGACCAATTAAATGACAACTTTTACTAGATGTCACGTCATTATTGGTTGCTAATAGATCGTTCGTTATCAATATACTACTGATAAATTGTCATACAGTCACTGAACGGGATATGCGCAAACCTTCAACTACAATACTCAAGATTCATGTTAATAATGTGCGCCATATCTATTAACAATTAACATAAGGACATAAAATCACCAAATATTCTTATATCTGTAACCATGTGAAAGTGTTTCATTGCAATTTTGCTTTAAGACATCACAATTTGTCATTTTATAGTAACTTTTCCTGCTACTATATACATGTATATAAGACTTAACTCTCTGTATGTTGAAAAATATTTGAATAGTGATATTACTTTGGGTCATATGTTCATTAACTCAAACCCCGACACCCAGAAACCCATTTTCCTCTCGCTCTTTCATGATTAGTGATCTCTCTTTATTGCGTTTGTCTCAATGCAATTTTTAGAGCAATGCAAATGGGGAGTGAGATCCAAACCAAGGAATTAACGAATGGAGTAGTACGACTTTTATTCTAAAAATATTTAAATTGTTAAATGATTCAGACATTGGAATAATATCTTATGAGTATGAGCATCAAATGATTTTTTTAATCATTCATTTTTATGCATGATTATTCATGGAAAAAATATTTAAGCAACATATTTTTTGTAAAAGCAGCATAAATACGGGGATCCTGGATTCATGAGCTATCATGCGATTCGTATAATGATCAAAAAATATAAAACGACGTTTCTAAATAAATATCTTAACACAGGGATTCTATTCATGAATGAAAATTTTAAAAGCATTTATTTCAAATGTTACTGTCCTCGGATAATGCTAGCAACCATAGGTGTTGGTAAAACAATATAGCATTGATATGAATATATAAATCTTGATTGCTCTAAACGGATATAAAACCAAACATGCCTCTGTGCCTCAACATGTTAAAACGATTGGAAAATACAGCGCTTCCAATAAACGAAAACCAGCCGCAATATGACATCAACACAGATAAAATCAACAAAACCCGCTCACACCCATCAATCATACTGGATACACTTTTTCAGAACACATTATTTAGGAATATCTCAATTAATGAAAGTGATGCATACACAACTACTACAAGCTACAATGATACTACAAATGACCCATTGGAT
>LQRL01187932.1:2480-12903 GCA_001703475.1 Hydroides elegans
ATGGTTAGATATAGCTTTGCTCAGGTGGGATAATTGGATTTCAAAATACAGTTTTCCATAAATACCGCGTTTTACCCCGCATTACTCATACCCCAGAACGGACACCGCTAACTATAGTTGATGCCAGATCGCATGTCGATCGCCCATTACTCAAATCGGTCGCACCTGAGTTATTCCAGAATGAAATCCGCAAGTGGGCGCGATTATAGAATATAAAAAGGAAATAAAAGAAAAACGCGTAATTGCGGCGATTAATTATACAAACGCGCGGCAATTTTTGCGCGCCTTTGATTATTATGTGTAGCGCCTACTTATTGAATACTTTTTCTTGTCGCATATAAGTACAGTAGACCACGGTCAAACCGAATTATTACTTAAACAGAACAACATTTGAAGTCCCATTCCCCAATTATTTATAGCATAACAAAAAAAAAACAGGATTAAACCATAATGCAAGAATCCATCTTTAAAACCTAAAAAATACAGGAAATGCATAAATGAATTCTTAACTTTTTATTTTAAAGCCAGGGTTAGTGTTCCATTATGTGGTAAGCGATAGCTGCATTTTCTCTTTATTTATTAATCGCATTTCCGTCCAAAGTAGCTCTATTTCTTTTACCTGAAGTCCCTTGATTTATACCTGGAAATTCAATATATTTAAAGAGCAAATAGACCTTTACCAAACAGCGCCAATGGTTTGTACAAAACGGTGTCAATTCCATAAAACCAAGAAGCCAAAAAGATCCATGTCACATACTTTGAGGATATATTAACGGATATCATTAGTATATAATTCGACTTCAAATGGAAATCAAATTTTTTATGTGTTTTCATTTCATTTTTGGCCAGATCGAAAGTTCGGAAACTCAATAATCCTGTAAAATAAATTGCTGCATGGAGCTATTGAAACCTATTTCCATGTTGATTCTTACACTTAACTCTACATTGCAAAATATTACCGGTAAATAATGTGTTAATGTAGCGAGCCAAAAAGTGCTAACTACTGGTGATAACAATGGATAAATGAATTCTTACAGAGCGAAAAAAAAACATGTATTGAATGAAACCATTAAGACAAATTGCAACTATAAATAAAAGTGCCTCGCAGTTAATGAAACCAGGATATTGGGCTTAGAGCCAGAGTTCGAAATCGAATCGAGTGTAAAACCAATGAAAAATAGAGTAGAACAAAATCAAAAAAATATATATATATATATTCTTATTTATGGTTAGAAAATATATATTTATCAAGGTTTTGGACGGATATCTATCATAAAGTTAACAAAACGGATAAAGATTTGATTGTTCATGTTATGTGATTTATGTTTTATGAGTACAATTTTGAACGGATATTTTATTACATCAAATAAACCAAGATGATGCGAAGTTTTGCTCCGATTGAGGAAGAGGACGATGGGGTAAGTGGATTTCAGGATCCAGATGGTTTCTGACTCTTTGTTTATATACAAGTAGGGGATCGGTTGGTGATATTTTAATAGTTTCTGATCCATGTTGGAATCAGCATAGTCGTGAAATAGCCATCCTATCGAGTTGGAGAGTTTCAGGTATCGGTCTGCTAAATTAAGAATTGTATAGTATAAGAGAAATATTATGTAGCGTTTAGAAATTTGAGGTGCGGTATGACCCTTTGTTACCATTTAGCGGAACAATCTGAATGTACATGAAGGGTCTACCTATTTTCCGACCGGTTACGATACGATATATTGGCAAAGTAGTGCCCTGGCTTTGTATTGTAATGCAATGAAACATCTGGCCTCGGCTGTAACCGACTTGTTTGTTTCCTTCGTTTTCGTCAAACAATTTGTTGGGATTTTCTCCGAGGCCAATCGCCACTTACAAACGCCACATATCTGATGATTAATAACCATAATCAGTGATTATTATTGATGAACTCAAGTATGGATGGAACCCTACAAATGTATGTGTTAATTGCAAAAGCTCTGATAGGATGTATGTTTATTATGATGGTATATTGCATATATATCAAGGGCTTGTCACTGCTTATCAAATATTGTCAATCTGATGATTTGGTCAAATATATTTAATACAGTCATACATGTATATATTTATTACAATCGGATATATACAAAAAGCGGTGGGATTTAAGGATGACAGGGGTTCATTGTAGATTCCTTAACATAATAGCTAAGGGTAAACATCCTTTGACCATATGAAATACGTTCGAATACAATAGAAACATGTTGTTTTTTTTTTCTTCTGGAAAACAGTTTAAATATACTTATATTTAACCTAGGTTTTGAAAACTGTAAACTAATAAGCTATCATTTGCCAAGGATATCTTCAGTTGCCCGATGAATTATTCGTGACCTCGCTTATAATGCACCCCTATCATCAAGTTGCCTTTATGTTCACGCTATGAATGATGTACAAATAACTGTTCGTTAATTTGAGCTCTTTTATCATAAAGATAAGATGGCATATTATGCTCGAAGGTTGTCTAGTTAAACGATGTAAGATATTTCGACTGTCAAACGGTTAGGTTACCAGATGTACAAATATATATGTCTAGATTGAACCGATTTAAATTTGTCTATAAACTATATATTGAAATAAAGTTTCTTGTAATTCGTGTAAGAGCGCCTTATAGTTAGGAAAATAATGCACTCATATACTATGTCTACCTCTCAAGGAGCAAGAACCTTCTGCTTTATGAGTGACCAGTTCCAAACCCTGGGATGGTTAACTCCTAATAACTTATTCCAACTATGCATAGGTTAAATATCGTAGGTTAACTTCATCAATAATGTAAATACGAGGTGTGTGGCCGTGTAATAATTGCTCGCATATAGTTTCCGCAGCGACTCTCACTCTTGAGCTCATATTTGCGAATGCATAATGGATGGTTGGTGGGAAATATGGAATTGAGGAAGTTGTGGCACTAATATACTCTTTTAAATGCTCATATAGAGTAAATCCATGCGATGTTCCCTTTCCTTAAGTTAAAAAAAAGCTCTCAAATTATACACTACTGCGTTGGAGGTATTGTGATGACCTTTTGTGACAGTGAAAATTTATTTTAAGTGGATAAATTGTAAGAAAGTTGAAGTAAGATATCATTCTTCATAAGCACTCTATAGATATACAAACAACTTATGTTTTCTCAAAGCTATATGTTTTCTCACTGTAATTGTAAGACCCGGGCAGGAATATTCAGAATTTTAAGACAAAGCGCGAAATATTCTTAGATTTTAGACCAAGACAAACACGTTTCTTAGTTTCGAAACCTAGAATCAAATACCAACTGATAAGCGTGTGATGCATACAAACGTCTCTTTGGATGAAGTGACAGGAAAAGCCCTGTCAGTGCCCGAAGTATACTCGAGAGTTTAATGACCTGGCGCCCCTGTTTCCTGTAGATAGCCATTTTGCTCACTCCGTGGACCCTACTCTAACACCCTATGCTGTTTTCGCTTGATTTACTATCTAACATACGCATCCCCTCTGGTAGGAATAAACTTCCCCCTCCGCTCCCAAAACAAAAAAAAAAGTATAAAAAAAAATAGAAAAACAATAAAAGTATAATAATATATTTAGAATTTGCATGGTGGCCTTAACTTTGGTATTTTATTTTATAAGGACATTATACATTGTTCTCTATAGGTGTAATTGTTATTCTGGAAGATACCAACCGTATCCCTTTTGTCACGATATACATTTTGAGGCGAAGTGTTGTCAATAAAATTTGATAATGGCAAAAACACAACTTTTCCTGAATTACCTTTTGCAGTGAGCCATCAAGTTTTATTTACCAAAATGGCTAAACTCATTCTTAAACAAAGATTCCAATAAAAAAATTCTAGAATGACCTTTAATAAACGATGTTAAATCACTCCAATTTTGTGAAGCACATATATATCCATTAATTTCATTGAATAGCGTTGCCAACTTGATACAAAAGTCAATTACGAGGTTTCTAAGGAAACCGATTTTAGACGGAAGAAGGAAAGACAATGTGGAAATTGACGAGGGCCTATTAGCTCTATCAGTCATTCACAGAGCTTTTCATATGTCTCCTATTTTCTCTTGGATGTAGCTCATATGTCTCCATATTTGACCTTTTTTTACATTTTTTTTGTCCAAGAACCCTGTATCAGGTGTCTTGGACATAAATCTGGCTGTGTTTCAGTGAATTAATGGCGACGAATTCCTAAGAAGTCTGAAGTTGTATTTGTTTCTTACAGAGCGCCTTCGTCGCACAACAGGAAATTGGAAAATGGAAAAATTGTATTTCATTTTTTTTAAATAAAGAAAACAAACTTGGTATGTGTAAAGAAAAATGGCATTGCCTTTCGGCGACAATGGAAAAGTTTTAAAAGCTACAAATGAGAAAGTAAAAAAATATATATCGAATTCTATAAGACACAATTTTTGATTCGGTAAAGCTTTACTTGATTCTGAAGGATGTCGGACATCTCACCCAAAAACCAACTCACCCAAAAACTAACTCACCCAAGTTGTGACCAACTCACCCAAATAGATTGGTCAACTCACCCAAGTTTTTGGTCAACTCACCCAAGTTTTAACAATTAAGAGAATACCTCAAAAAACGTATTTTTCGTTAAGATATACAATTTTAATTATCAAAGTTATGCATTAAAGTCATCCAGTAACCAAACACAATTTATTTGAGTTTTCTATTTAGCCATTTGTGCTCCCCAGGCAGGTGTGTATACGTTCCTCTAATTTGGGCAATTTTCTATCGCTGTAATCTCGAATGCTGAAAAAATATCTATATTAAAATTCGTTTATTCACGGATATTAGTACCATTTGAATAAGAAAAACGTGATATTTTGTTTTATAATGGGAAAAAATAATTGGGTGAGTCGTCCAAAAAAACTTGGGTGAGTTGACTTCAAACTTGGGTGAGTTATCCAGAATTTTGGGTGAGTTTACCAATTTTTATTTGGGTGAGTTGGTTTTTGGGTGAGTTGTCCTGATACCGATTCAGAAAATAGGGAGAAATCAACAATGCACTAATGTATGCTTCTTGGAACATAATGTTTTTGATGAACTTCAAGAGAGCATTTTTAAATGAATATGTGTTTACGTAGTCATATACCGGTTAAAATTGTATGATATATATCGTCGATTACTGGTTTACTAGAATTATGTCAAGAATTAATTCAAGGCATGCACTAATGAAATTATTCAACGACACTAAGATAATACAAAGATTGCATGTCACGAATACTATATTTGACAAAAAACGCACTCTAGCAAACCGATGTATGTTTATTTATGAAATCAAGCGATGCAACACCATAAATATCAGCATTGTGAATCAAATAAGAACATGAGCTGATTATAAACGACTGAATCAAAGGGACAATGGTTTGGGTCGACGGGGTGGAGTCAGGAAAATTGTGAGGGAGAGTTTTGTATTTTGTTTGGTGTCGCGGTATGTAATATAAGGTTCGTTATATAAATATAATTAAAATGACACTAAAATTTATTTAAAGATTGGTGTACGGTGGGTAGGGATTTCTTTAAACGTTTTGAATTCGATATTATTTCTAGAAATGCCACGAAATCAATTAAAATAAGTCTCAGACTAAAAGTATTTATCATTTTCATTGCTCTTCGTGGGAGTCTTAAACTGATGTCATTTCTAGTTTCGTTTGTGAGTTTTGATGGAAATTTTATAATTTGATATTCCGTCAAAGTGGTTAACACTGAGAAAGAAACATTTCACATGTCAGATATCATAACGATTTTGGTCTGAAAACCAAAGTAAAAATAACTGAAAATGAAACATGATTACATGTAAAATACTTGACATATCTAGGTTATTTTTAGCGATAAAAACCTAGCAAGGAATTTCTTCATGTATCGAGCCCGTGTTTTCATATCATATCAATCATAATTCGACGCAAATATTTGTACCAATGGTTGGACAAACATTAGCCAGAGGATAGAGTCAACACAGAGCGCTTTACGATTATTCCCGATTAAATAAAAAAGCACTTTCCCTCAGCTTTGCTCATAATCCAGGGATGAAATCGAGGATGGATTCAGTGCACGAAAGTGTTTTGTTGGATGTTACAGCGTTTCAAAACTTTCACTTATATAGGTCATCGAAATGGCTCATGACTCATGTAATGAATATTGATGAAAACATTTCTTTTATATTCAATATTTGAAATATTCGCAAAGTTATCTTAATCATAATGGTTGTAGCTTTTTTGGTGCTAAAATATAGAAATATTAAAGATACCTTCAAATGACTTTCCTGTTACC
Source organism: Hydroides elegans (assembly GCA_001703475.1). Lineage (NCBI taxonomy): Eukaryota > Metazoa > Annelida > Polychaeta > Sabellida > Serpulidae > Hydroides > Hydroides elegans. The sequence continues at coordinate 8,761 of LQRL01187932.1, forward strand.
AACCAACTCTTGATCACCTAAAAATCGTAAAGGTGTTCTATAAGACTACCACTTTCTAGCATGGTGCCCATTTAATGACTAATAATAAACCTAATGCTCTCGGCTGTATGGTTTACATAGCACCCTGAGGAACGTTTTAATGACTGTTATAAAAGTTGCTCAACCGAATATATGTCTGACTCTTTTGAGGCAATTTCGATAAAAAAAGGGAATCTAGATTTATGAATGACTTGAGTATTCGTGGTATTTTAGAAAATATTGACTTTCTCATGAGTATTTTAGAAATATAAGACATGGGAGAGTGGAAGGCTACTTGAGAAGTATGATATATTAGCGGTGGGGTGGGGTGGTTGGTTTTTGCTTTAATTTAAAGGCAAATTTTCTCAGACATCATTATGTTTATAAACATGATGTAGTTGAAACTCTATTTGTTTTTCGTCAAATATTTGTAAAAAACTATATGCTAAGTGCTTTGAAGAGCAAAACCGACTAAAAAACTTCAACGATCTCTAAACAATTACCCTCTTTTTGTTGCAACTATTTTGTATATTATGCTGTCATATATGTTTGCCTCAAAAAGTGGGCGAATATTACAAAAAGTCGGCCAGAAAAGTTAGGACCTGACCACACGAGACGATTCGTGGAACTTCATTTTTTAACGATAAGCAGTAGTTTCCCATGTATACTCTTATAGGTAGTGTCTTGAAGTGCATTGAAGCTCGCGCTACTTCTAGCTAGAGGCTTCAATGCGCTTCAATAGAGCAATGGAACGCCAGCTAGACCCTTTAATAAATTTTCATAAAGAATACATTAGAAAAAAAATACGGTTTTCTAGGAGTAAGAACCTGCATGAAGCGCGTCGTGTGACCAGGTCCTCACCCTCTGTATATGAGAAAAAAAGTCACTCTGTGTTTGGAAGGATAATTGGCCGCCGCGTGAGGGCTAATTTGTCAACATGATGACAGAATTGCTCTTGAGTCGAGTGTGTGAGCAAAAAAAAAAACGAGCAAAAAATATGAGCGAAAACATTGTAATAATACATAAACGGATAAACAGTTAGTCTTGAGTAGTGCCTTTGGCAAAGTTTCTGGTATCATTACTCTTGGTTCCCTTTGGTTTTGCTCAAAATTGTGTGATAACAACCCTTTAGCAATCAATACAAAAATGAATTAATAATATATAGGTTGCTCGCAAGTGTTCTTAGGTTTTGCAAAGATATATATACCGTACCTACATTCCACACTTGTGATGATATATTCCAGCCCTTATCTTAACATGACTTGTTCTCTAAAGAAAAGCTATAAAATCAAGAAATTAATTGGTTGAATCGAAAACTGATATCCTACAATTTATATTGTTTTTTCACCCTATTGTATGAGGCCGTACAAGGAGACGAAAGATTCCAATACCAATTAAACCAAACCATTCTGACGTTTAAGATTGACGCTTAAACCCTACCGGTTATTCCAAAAATATTATAGATAATTATTCGTATAAATCACCATAAATAGGAGATTCACTAAAGATATTTGCACGAGTAGTTTCAGGGCGGGTGGGGGATAGAGGAACGAATATGTTTGACCTTGTGTCCATTTCAAGGTCATCTAAGCGGCGTCAAAAATGATGACCTTAAATGACCTTTTGTCTCTTTGTAAATGACCTTTTGTCGCTTCGCCAATGAAACGATGAGACACATATCGATCGAGATGAAAGGTTTTGCGATTTGCATTTTAAAAGCAGAAATCTAAAAGGTGTTTCCCTTTTTAAGGTTTTTTATATATCGGTCACATGCTAATTAGTGATTTATACGAATTCATTAGCATTTGGCCTGAAAGGAAGGGCAATTAATTAAATGAAATTTAGCTTTTGTGTTTCGTTTTTAATGCTATTTTGTAAGCTGTCACATCACCTGTGGCAAAATACGAGCAAAATCAAACGCAACGAAATGACCTAATTTGGTATCATGTATTTCTTTTGTTTGGTAATATTGTGGTGCGGTGAGGCCGAGGTGCAATCGTTGCGAAATGAAACGAAAATACATGCATAGTCAGCATTTATATCGCTTATGAGAAATATATTTTCTTTTGACTTTGCAGCGATCGCAGAAGTGTCTAAACGCACAATAATTATTTGCTGCATAAATCGCCCTTGTCTGTCCAAGAGACCGACTTTCTTCGGTCTCTTAAAAATATTTTCCGAAATAGGTCTAAACAAAATCCAAAAATATTCCCAAAATTAAGTCTGATTTTTATCGGAAATCGGGCAAGTTTGTTTTCGTCGACACTGTGAGGATAAGGATCGAATGACCATCTATTTTGACGTTGAACATGATATTGTATCTTGATCCTGTTAATCGTAAGTTCATATGTCAATCTTGGTCCCGGAATGTTTATTCAATCACTTAACTTATGTAAACAATATAATGTAACATGAATTTCCAGCTTAATCTAATAAGTAGAAGGTGGATTTTATTATTTTCAAATAGCAGTTCTGTAAAATGTGAATGTGAATGCGTGTCAAGCCCACACGTTGGTAAATCCTTTGTTCGTAAAAGGGCGTTGGTAAATATTATGTATGTTTTCCTAGGTATGGCAAAAGGGCCTTGTCAAGGAATCCACCCCAAAAAGTCTCCGTCAAAAAAGTTTCCGGCCATAAAGTCTCTAAAAGTGACATAATGTGCCAAAAAGTCTCGAGCCAAAAAGTCTCCGGCCAAAAAGTTTCCACCATAAAGTCTCGAAAAGTGTCAGTATGTGCCAAAAAGTTTCCGGCCAAAAAGTCTCTAATCATAAAACACTTTGTATGTTTTAAATGAGCAAAAACGTGTTTTTTTTTTTAACTTTTTATGTCTACGTTTTTATGAAATGCATGGATATATCTATCATCAACTACAACTTGTATTGAGACAGTCAGTTATCAGACTCTTGTTTATCGTCTACATTCACAATCAGATGAAATAGACTTGAGAATGCTGTTTCATATGATAGGCGTACGTGGAATTACCGTGCGGTAATTCCACGGTAATTCCACGTACGCCTATCATATGAAACAGCATTCTCAAGTCTATTTCATCTGATTGTGAATGTAGACGATAAACAAGAGTCTGATAACTGACTGTCGCACGGTAATTCCACGTACGCCTATCATATGAAACAGCCCCGTCAAACTTAAAAATACATGTCAAATTAAACCAACCCTCATCCCGACCTATCCCCAGCAACATATTTCAGATCCACGATAAAAAAAAACTTCAATATTATTATCACATAACAAAGAGATGGAAACGAAAAATATGTAGATCGTTCTCTTTATCTCATATTTTACTGTAATAAATCTTAACATTTCCATTATACGTGTAAACCATATGATCCTCTAAATTGCTGACAAAAAAAATAGTGCTTTATTCATCATTTACAAACCATTTTAGTGCCAAAAAAGCTATATTAATTTCACTGAAAGGCCCATAATGAGCGTGTAATTACAGGCTTTTTTATCGGTATTATATTTGTCGCCCTGAATTTTTGTAACTTTATGTGCTATCTCTCCTTGTTTGTGAGCCCCTCTTAAATAGCAAAAATATTAGCTGGATATGTATTTTTGTATGATTGATTATATAGTTTTGGCATTGACAGGTTGATTGTAGGGCGGATGAGGGGGTTAGAGAAAAATAGTTTTTTTTTTCTCGAGAGCGGTAGAAGGACAGAGATTTTAGGGATATATAAATGGTGACATTGTGTCTAAGGATATGCTCAAGTGCAGGTCTTCAGGGTTCAGGTCTTTGAAAGCTGTATATACTCAAATTTTGTTTCTAAATTCGATATCTTATGATATTAATACTTCAAATATTGCTCGATTTCGCTGATATGTTTTTGAAAGTTTGAAATTTCGTTTTTTTAGATAGACAATTATCTACAAGTGCGTTCCTAGTTGAAATCGCTCTGTAACTGTCAATATAATTAGCAAAAAACTTGCAAGAGTTTCCGATTTCAAACAGCTTTAGTGAAAGTGAATCAGTTTCAAAGCCTCCACTTACTTTGAAATACATTTTGCATTTACAATGAGGCACCGCTGAACTATCACGAAGCCATTTTGATATTAAAGCCCACTACACACCCCCCCCCCCAAAAAAAAAAAGAAAAAGAAAAA
>LQRL01187940.1:10597-22132 GCA_001703475.1 Hydroides elegans
CTCCCTACAAATAGCTTTTTAACAGATGGCTCGAAAACTGATCGCGCAAAATACGAAAAAAGCCAGACACCACCGTTGCTAGAGTCCTTATACGTATCATTTCATTACGTGTTAGACTGTTAATTTCAAGTTAAAACCCGGTGGGGTATATATGTTACCGCCAATCTGTTGTCCTAGCCAATCTGTAGTTTGGCTGGACTAATACAGCCAATCTGTGTCAAACCACAGATTGGCTAGTTCAATCAGCCAATCTGCAGATCCGCTAGAATTTTCCAGCCAAACTGCAGATTTGCTGAAATGGAGACATGATTTTCACCACAGATTGGCTAAAACATTCATATAATGTTTTCGGGGGTGGATTTAAAGATTTAACAAAATAAACTATAATATCAATAACAATTATATTAAAACAATGATGTCAATTATATTTTTCATGCAAGTGAGGTCATGTTACAAATTCTTCACACAACTTCTAAGGTATCTTAGATTGTCTGCGATCGGCGCTGCTTTTGATCAATCTCACAGAGGAGGTTGTATTCTAATTGCAATTTTATCAAACGACAGATTTAATTGTTGGCGCCCTTTCATTGATTAACCATTGATGCAATCAGTGCGTCTAGAAAAAGATCACCAGAGTTGGGTTTTCTGAGTGGATTCTATTAAGCTCTCGACTCTATACTCATGATTGAGCAGATGAAATAAAAAGTTTAATTGATTCGGTGCATAGGGTTGTGATATAAATAAAACAAAACCTACACTTTAATACATTTATTGAAATCTGTCTAAAACCAATTTCAAGCATATATTACAATATACAATAGCTAAATAATATCAAAATCAATTAAAACGTTAGCACATGCCATTGATGATGAAGGTATAAATTAGAGTATTACAGAGTTTATCAATATGCTCTTCATTTTAAATGTCTGTCGAAGGTCATTACACATAACAAATAAATAATCAAGAATATATGTACATATCAATAAGGAATCAGAGCCCTTTGCATCTTGTTTGGAAGAAAATTGTCTAAAAAGCTTATTTGTAAACTGTGACTCTACGTCATTTGCCATTGCTACTTTTTTGCAATGATGAATACTAAAATTGGTATCCCATTTTATAGGCAAGAAGTTGTGAAAGGGTCGACTCCGGTTGAACTCGACTCAGATTAAGATTGATCCAATGTGGTAAGTCAACAATAGCGGCAAGCAAGAAAATTGCAATTGCAAAAAAAACTACTTTTTGTTATCTTTCTCTTGGCGCCCTGATTGCATCAATGGTAAATCTATGAAAGAGCACCAAAGATTGAATCAATCGTTTGATAGAATCGCAATTAGAATACAACACCCTCTGTGAGATTGATCAAAAGCAGCGCCGATCTAAGACAATTACATCTAACCTTAGAAGTTGTGTCAAAGAGATTGTAACATGACCTCACTTGCATGAAAAATATAATTGATATTATTGTTTTAATATGATTGTTTTTGATATTATAGTTTTATTTTGTCAAATCTTTAAATCCACCCCCGAAAACCTCATATCAATGTTTCAGCCAATCTGTGGTCAAAATCATGTGTCCATTTCAGCCAATCTGCAGTTTGGCTGGAAAATTCTAGCCGATTTGCAGATTGGCTGAATATCAATGTTTCAACCAATCTGTGGTCAAAATAATGTGTCCATTTCAGCCAATCTGCAGTTTGGCTGGAAAATTCTAGCCGATTTGCAGATTGGCTGATTGAACCAGCCAATCTGTGGTTTGACACAGATTGGCTAAATTAGTCCAGCCAAACTACAGATTGGCTAAGGAACACAGATTGGCGGTAACATATACATGTTTAGCCTTTTTATCATAACTATTTAGTATCTTGTTTGTTTTATATGCTTCAAAAATGAACAGAATTCACATTTTCTGAAAAGGACGGTATCAATTGCTTGTCTTATGGTCCACTTCATATGTTAAGTCGACTACATGGAACACAATTTTCACAAATCAATAAGTTCCAATCGGCTATTTTTTAGTAAATTTGATATACCCTATTTGCAATGCACATCACAATTCCTGGTTATTTCACCATGTGAAACAAATTAAATCGCAACAAAATCAGTCATGGATAGGTTTGACATCTTGACGTGAATATTTTGAACCAAAAATAATACAGCAAATGGTTTATCACTACAACAAATACGTTTTTAAATCGTACATTACTGCATTTACTGGTAAAACTAGAGGGCTGCTTGACAAATTTGGATGTTGTATTTAAACGCTCCTTAGGGCGCGATTTCATGGCGTGAAGCTCCACCGGCTTCAGCCATTATTTTCACTTTGTTCTGTATAGGCGTTCTTGTGAGCACGTTAAAATCTAATAAAGAAGACATTTTGAAGAAAAAGAAACTAGTTGAAGCAGGTGGAGCTTCACGCAATGGAATTACGCCCTTAGGGTGTGGCCACATTGATCAAACTAACCTTCAAACCAAGCTTCAAACCACTTAAGGTCGCGGTGGCCTAAACAATATTTTCTAAACACTGAATATGATAATTCATTTTAAATAAGATATGATCTCGAAAAGCTAGCAAACACCGTGGAATTATGCTTTCATTTATTTGAATGTGGTATATATTGTGACGTAATAAAAAGAAATTCCGATTATTATGTCGAAACGTAACGGTATTACTACCAGTGCATTGTTACGCAATAAACACAATCGCATAATAAAACCGTAAAATGCCGTTACGACCTTAAGTGGTTTAAAGCTTGGTTTGAAGGTTAGTTTGATCAATGTGGCCACACCCTTAGCGTGTATTTGAGTTGCTGCAACAAGGTATACATTTGAAAGCATTGATCAAATATATGCTTAGTCCTGTAACGTCATGGGGTGTAATACCAATTAATATTATAAAGTAGTTTTCTATAATATATAATTTACAATGTGCTCTTTCAGTTTAATTTTCTTTAGTGAACACAATTATTCATTTTTTTTTATCATTACTTAACATATTTAATTTTATAATTTGAATTTTTCTTCGATGAATTGTTGAGGATTAAGATTTTGAAAGATGATTGGACATGAATTCAATGAATAGAATGGGGCGCAGTTGTCATATGTTTTGTACAATTGAACAAAAACAGAATAAATGTTTTAAATATATTCAAATATTAACGAATATAGAACAAGTCCGTTTATATCCAAGGATAGTCTCTGGTAAAGATGTTTCAAACTATCATGAAGAAAATCGGTTTTCGAAAACCTGTACATGATCCCAAAGACGGATCAAATACAAACTTACGAATAGGCAATCAGTCAACTATTAAATAGCATCGAATTAAATTCAAAACCAATATCCAGCTTCGGATATATAAGTAGACCTATATGGGCAATGACCTGATTTCTAAATCATTCTAATATTTCAGAATTGTATCCACCTGATTCTATCTTAAAGTACATTGACATAATTCCTTATGTAATATCAAAAAGGCAATTATCACGTAAATTCAAAGTTAAATACAGGGAAGTATCAGTTATGTAAATATCAATGTTGCCTACATGTAATCAATGTAAGAAATTAAGTATTCATGTTGTAAAGCATGTTATAGTGGAAATGTTTACAAAATACCATATTTTAAATATTGCTTAGTTATATTTTCTTCTATATAAAATTGATTTGTAAAAGAAATATAAAATACATAGATAAATATGTTGCCTTGTTTTGCATCGTAAACACATGAAACATACACGCACTGAAATCATGTGTACCTCTCGCCTGAATCTATGCTAAGAATAACTACGTCACGAAATCTTTTCTTAAGTCGCCTATTGTTTAATAAACTGTTATTTGTTATGAATGATTCGGTATTTTGATTTTGTTATAATAAATATCTAGGTTTTCGAAAATATGTTTTACCCTTGTTGACTAGACGACTACACGCATCTCAACTCGCTTAGCAAAAGTGAACATGTTTATAATAGTTTTATAAATTATACTACGTGCAAACGAATTCTTATACCTGAACCTAAAAGGACGTTACCGGCCACACACTACAATGCCGTTTGGTCCTGTGCAGTATACTTGACCTAATGAATTGTTGAAATCGCCCTTTACATGGTGTTGTCAATCTATTGCATTCGTGGTCTCCTTCATCCAGGTTTTCCCTCGATTATGCCTTCCAGATAAGGCCAAAAAAGTATAGCAGCTTTCTTTCCGCACTCTGTCACACAGTTACGTGGTTTTTTTGCATACTAAACGTATCAGTTCCTCATATGTGATTCGAAGTAGAGGTAGCTCAGGGTCCATGTTTTAAATATTTCGAGCACTGCAACGAGTTTTTTTTCTGATGGGCAATTTATTTTCTCAATATAGACCTTACATCACTGTTTAAAACAGAAGTGTTTTTTCTCAAGAAAATGAATGCTCAAAGTGATATTTATCTAAGCGTAAAGACTTACATCACACAAAAGTCAGCATTCTGCGACCTACTTTCGACATATCACTCTGATCCAAAGCATTTTGAAAGTGTCGAAACTGTCGATGTTCAAAAGAAAGTGTTTGGTTTATTTCTCAATTGGACAGCAAAACTAATACAGATGACTGAAACAACACGTATTGAACAAGCGAACCCTCGTTGGTATATTACGCATAGTGTTGTGCAGTGTATAGAAGAAATATAAGGAATTAGCTTTCGGTAAACATTCCTTACCCGAAAGAGTAACAATCATCAACTCCAGTATCCCAAACTATCCTCTGATAATTAATTCGAAATACCATTCTTCCCATTGTGACCCCAAGCACATGTTATTAAAGGAGTATCCGTGCTTTGTGTATTTCTACCTTTTCAACGTATGTGTGTTTCAATATAGAGAAAATATCAGCCATAACTAAACCAAAGCTTCGGGATATTTCTTGCCATGATCCATGCAGATATCAACATTTCATTATAGGTTTCCCCATCGTGTTAGGTGTCATTGTATTTTCAACACATATTTAAAAAAAAAACAACCACATATGTTCATATGTTTTCTATTTCACATAGGAGCAATCATCAAAACATATGGGTGCCGTTTCATCCGATAGAATCGAAAACGGGTTCCTTTTGTATCAGCCTATTCATTTTACATGACAACAAGCAATTTCTATGTTATTAACCTGAGCCATTCATTTTTGTTTTACGCATATCCATATATATTTTGGGCATCGTTTTAAGAGTTTGCTTTTGTCTATATCTAGGTTTTATCGACATTCATGAAATATTTTTCCCGATTGCACATTCCGACATTACTTGTTTTTGTCTAAAACTAGAATATAGAGAGTTTGTGCAATTTTGGGAAATCCGATAGAATGTCGTCAGAATTACGTAAACTAACTTGTAACACACAATGTGATTGGTTGTATTAGAGGGAATCCCAGGTAAATCCAGGCTATTTACACAAAGATTTCATTTTTGCACAAACTCTCTTATGTTGTTGAAATATGCAATTCAATCACTGTGATTGATTTGTTTTAACATGCAGTTGGTAATCATTAACATGATCAATGATCCTAATATATTCTATTCCACTCCTCCAACCAAATATTTTGCTTATAAAAAAGTTATACGAGTGTATGATACTTATTGGCATAAGTCACAGGCCGTATATTTCACTTAACACAAACAAGCGCCTGATAACTGCCAAGCAGAAAGGCTTCGAATTTGCATTTAGGCAATTTTATCGAAAGTGTTCTTGTTTCCCAAATAACAAAGGAGCAATCATCAAAATATATGGGTGCTTTTACATTCGATTGAATCGAACACGGGTTTCTGTTGTGTCAGCCTATTCAGTAAAAAAAAACAAGAAATTTAGAGCTAACTGCATCGGCTAAATTTCTTTGCATGATGCCCTGTCATGTTTGTTCATTAATTTTCAAATTTATGTTGATGCCTTTTTGACAACAAATTACATAAGTTAGAGTTCTACCATAAGATAATTCTGTCAACAACAAAAAAACATATGTATTTAATTCGGTGTTGAGAGAAACAAGTGACCAAGCAAATTGTTTTTTGTGTGTTCTACAAGCAATGGTTTAGTCTCATGATGTAACATTTTGACTCTTCTCCGAAAAAAAGTCAATATCTTACTATTCGCTCTTTTGATTTAGTCAATTCAACTATATTTTTTTGATCATATTATCCACCAAATGCATCGAAATTTTCGAAAGAGAGTTCGGGCATATCATTCCAATTCAATAGAAGAATGTTGGAAGTTTTCGGATAAAATTTAGATCAACCACCATGAACATGGCGCAAATACCTAAATCAAGAAATCAATTTACCTGAGGTGGGTTACCAAAGGTGTAATCCCGAAAATACATTTTAGCCCGACTTCACAATAATGATGTAACGTAAATATTATATGTTCAGTCAAATAAGTAACGATTTTTTTGTTACAAATCTTAGAATCATCTGAAAAATAGTGAACGGGCTAAATAAGGTGAAACATGAACAACGCAACAGGTAAGAATTAATTTGTATTAATACATTTGAAGATGACAGTAAAATTTGAAGGCATAGAAATTGTAATCGATTTTGGCAACTATTGTCAAAATCAAATCTTCACGTTTTCTTTCTTCCTGTCATAACCCGTACCCCTTTGCATACTTATATTCAAAATTTAAAACAAAACACTGCAAGTTAATATTTCGACTGCTTCTGGCTTATCAAGACAAAATGGAGTCTTACAACAAAATCTGGTGTGTATAACCACATAAACTTCCTTTTCCGGTTTCAGTCAAAACATTGGCAAAGTATGAAAATTTGTTGCGGTTATTCGTGATTATCTTTCCATCCATTGATCAGCCGTGTTTAAATACAATATTTTACGATAACTTGATTGTTTTCTCAACCAGTGGATATTATATTTTACACAGAATATGCATCACATCCGCATATTTGATAAATTGTAAAGTCAGGACACCGTTTTTACCTCAAGAATTTTAACTTGCTCACCATGGTTTACTTTAATGCTGGCTTCTTACGGATATTGTCATCCATCCACCATGTCATTCAGTCGTTACAACGTTTATACGTTTGATAATGATTAGGAAATATTTCAGACATAACATTCCCTGGGCTTGTAAAGCCTGGATAGACAGATAATCAAACTGTCCAATGATATGCACTGTATGGCTGTCACTTTGTTCAAACGAGGCACCACACAAGTATGAACAAAATCTATCAATCAAATAAGCGTCTATAGTCATGATGATGCGACAAGTACTTAAAAAATACATGTCCGTTTCGCCAATGATGTTTACAATATTTGCTACTCTCGAGTGAATCTGTGACGAAAAACTCACCTTTGGCTGAGGCGAATTTCTGTACATTTCCAACGTGTCATAGCCCAAATTGTTATCAAGTTAAGTTGTTGAACAGTACGTTACACTTTTTTTAGCACCAGACAGCATTCTAAAAAGTAATTTTGCTTTCAGATGTTGATGCCAAAAAAGAGTCGCGTGAGCATTTATGAGCACCTCTTCAAAGAGGGTGTTATCGTGGCCAAGAAAGACTTCCATGCCCCGAAGCATCCTGAGTTGGAGTCTGTATCAAATCTTCATGTTATCAAGGCTCTGCAGGTAGACCATATGTTTGAAATGAATGTTCTTAGACATGCATCATTGGTAAATACACATTTGTTCATATATTCTACTGTACTAAGTTTCTATACTATTCTTGTTATTTAATGTAAATGTTTATTCAGTGAAAAGGCCCATCGTTGTGTATGTTGGTGTGTTTAGCAGATCATATCACTTAATACTTCATGCAGTCCTTATCAAACGGCCATAGAACATTTGAAAGTCATTATACTAGTACCTATGGAAACCATCGAATTCATATTGACAATATGGTTGTTGTTTGCAGTCTTTGAAATCCCGAGGATATGTAAAGGAACAATTCGCATGGCGTCACTATTACTGGTACTTGACCAACGAGGGTATCCAGTACCTGCGTGACTTCCTACATCTGCCTCCTGAGATCGTCCCTGCCACACTCAAACGCCAGACGCGCCCCGAGCAAACCGCAAGAGCGCGTTCAACTGCTAAGCGTAAGTCGTTTTATTGAACACCCAACTGCTATCAAATTTAGCGCTTGACAGTTAACTTAAGGAAACGCGTGACAGGCCGTTTGGGTATTTCAGTGATGATCGTTAACCAGCTACTTCTGAATTGTGATGGAAAGCAAATCACGAGTGCCATCTGAGAGATACCTACCTTTAGATTAAAGAAATAATAACACTTAGTTAGCAAAATGTTACCAAGCTCATATCGTTAAATTAAGAAAAACTAAGACTTCGCATGATGCAAGAATTTTCCCGCTAACCTGAAAAAAAGCATGTTAGATTGAAAGTTCTGATGTTGTCTGGTTGTCTCACGTATAAAGAATAGAAGTTGATAGGGCCCATCGTGCGTATGTGTATGTTGATAAGCAGATCAGATAAAACATGTTATTAAGCTCATGTCGTTGATTTAAGAATAACTAAGACTTCAAATGATGCAAGAATTTTCCCGCTAACCTGAAATGAGCATGTTAGATTGAAAGTTCTGATGTTGTCTGATTCTCGCATATTAATTACACGAGTTGATAGACAGTATTATGAGACAGTAATTCATATTTCCAAAATATATCCTAAATCGTAGTAGGTTCTGTTCTTTAATTTTGAATACACGTTATGATAATCTGATATTGTGCATTAATTTGAACGAATTTTGAGTTAACTTACAGTTGACTTGTAAATTGAAACAATCGTGTATAACAAATTATTTGCATGGTTTGGTTACAGCGGAATCCAAAGGACCAGCAGGCGGAGCAGACCGTGCTGAATACAGGAGAGGACCAGGTAAATATTTGTTGTATAATTGCATTTGTAAAGATTCGATTTCAATTCTTCAAAGTATTCAAAAATATAAGAATTCTATCGAAATTGCAACACGTTGTGTACGGTTCACAATAAAATGTTTGTTCAATATAGTTTTAAGGTATTTCAATGATGATCGTTAACCAGCTACTTCTGAATCTTGATGGAAAACAAATCACGAGTGCCATCTGAGAAATACCTGTTTTATGACATTGAAGAAATAATCATTTCACTAAAGAAATTAACATAATAATCAAATTATATTTGTTATAAATATTCTGAATAGGGATGTGTTCCGTGGCCCAACCCGGCCCGACAAATATCGTCGGGACGGACCGGGCTGTGATTCGGAACAGTTTCGGAACTATTTAATATATAAATCTAAATTCTGAACTTAGATTTATTTTGGAGTCCCTACTGTTCTGTTACCTGTTTTTAATGTGCGGAATGTGTTAAATGATGATCGTTAACCAGCTACTTCTGAATTGTGATGGAAAACCAATCACGAGTGCCATCTGATGAGACACTTCCATTTGTATTCTTTTTCTAATGAATTGTTGCTTCTATATCGGATAAATCGGGCGGATAAAGAAATTAAGGAATATTCGTTTCGCCAGTGATGTTTGTACACAATATTTGCTACTCTCGAGTGAATCTGTGACGAAAACTCACCTTTGGCTGAGGCGAATTGATCATTCTTATTAAACATTCTTTCTAATGGATTAACTTATGTTATTAATAACTTTTTAAAACCCTTGGGATTTTGAGATTATCGATATTGCGTACGATTTGAGGAAACGCATTCACGTCTTGTGATTCTCGCGACACGTGACATAATTCACTATTCATGATTCACCCGTGATGTTATCAATATTTGCTACTCTCGAGTTCATCTGTGACGAAAAAACTCACCTTGTGGCTGAGGTGAATCGCGGACAAACCAGTTTGGCAAAAGTAGATTGTTTTAAATATCCCCATCTCAATGGGGATCGCTCGTTAGCATTGTGAATATATTTATCAGCCTCATGAATTTAGTTTGTTGGTTTGTAATCATTGAATTTGCGTAAATCAACAGACTTCACATGATGCAATAATTTTCCCGCTAACCTGAACAAAATCATGTTAGATTGAAAATTTCTGATGTTGTCTGGCCCCCGTGACTGATGTGTTTTAGGTTTTGGTGTAACTAATGTTATTGTTTTCTTGTTGATTTTTCGAACTAAATAAGAGAATGATTTGTTAAGGGTTTGTACCTATTGCCAGCCTCCAGAATAATTCTATTAGTTTACGGTCTCGTAACACGATGAAAATCCACAGGCTTCACATGATGCAATAATTTTCCCGCTAACCTGAATAAAATCATGTAAGATTGAAAATTTCTGATGTTGTCTGACTCGTAACGGATGGGTGTGGGGCTTGTTTTGTGTGATAGATCGTGTCGCAAATAATATTTTCTCAGGTTTTCTGTCGTTTAAATGATCTTCCGGTCAAATTTTCTATAAAGTAATCATTTCAATGAAAACCATTCAAACACTAACAGTGCGATGATGTTCTTAAATATTTGCTACTCTTGATTGCAGAGATGACGACAAACTACTTCTGAGCACTGTTTCATAAAACTTTCCTTTTCGGGCATTCATATTTCCGTATCCCAGTTTTGTTCATAACTGAAATGACGCTGAAAATATTTTCTATTTTCAGCTGGCGGAGACAAGAAGGCTGACGCCGGTGCTGGTGCCAACACCGAATTCCAATTCGTAAGTGTCCATTTTATTTTTCATTGATTGATCTTTAATTTTAAGATTGAACATTCAGAATTCATCTTCGAAGTGTCGGTTGATTCGATTAAAATTTAGTCATTGAAATCGAATATTTTCTGAACTAGACTTCATGTGATGCAAGAATTTTCCCGCTAACCTGAAAACCCCATGTTAGATTGAAAGTTCTGATGTTATCTAGTTCTCAAATAAATCTTAGCTTAGAAGGGACGGATTGATAATGTCATGATAATGTCAAATTCAGTCTTGAAATTATTTTGTCAGTGTCTTGTTCGTTCAATTAACATTTACTCAAATACAGACTTCATGTGATGTAAGAATTTTCCCGCTAACCTGAAAATCCCATGTTAGATTGAAAGTTCTGATGTTGTCTATTTCTTTGGTAAACTTCTCTGGGGAGGGATGGACGGGTGGTGAGGATACTGTTTAATTCAACCTTAAAATTATTTTATCAGTGCCTGTTCGTTCAATTAACATTTAGTCAAATACAGACTTCATGTGATGTAAGAATTTTCCCGCTAACCTGAAAATCCCATGTTAGATTGAAAGTTCTGATGTTGTCTATTTCTTGGATGAACTCATCTTCGTAGAGTGGACAGTCAGTCAGGATGTTAAATTCAGCATCGAAATTATTTTTGCAGGGTGTTCGTTCGATTAAATTTAGTCAAATACAGACTTCATGTGATCTAAGCATTTTCCCGCTAACCTGAAAATCCCATGTTAGATTGAAAGTTCTGATGTTGTCTATTTCTAAAATAAACTTTACTTGGGAGGGACAGATTGAAAGTTCTGATGTTGTCTATTTCTAAAATAAACTTTACTTCAAGTAACTTGGGAGGGACGGGCGGGTGGTGAGGATACTGTTTAATTCAATCTT
>LQRL01187950.1:0-13933 GCA_001703475.1 Hydroides elegans
TCAGCCATTTCCGGTGGCCGAACCTGGCTGAAACTGTCAAAAGGCACATCTACAGGCCAAGGCCTTTCATATGAGCCTATTCCCAGGTTTCTACGACCATTCGTTACAAAGAAACAGCCTGGAAAAGCTCATGTTTCGAAAAACCGCTAATTTCGGACATTTTGGCCAATTTCAGCCATTTCCGGTGGCCGAACCTGGCTGAAACTGTCAAAAGGCACATCTACAGGCCAAGACCTTTCATATGAGCCTATTCCCAGGCCTCTACGACCATTCGTTACAAAGAAACAGCCTGGAAAAGCTCATGTTTCGAAAAACCGCTAATTTCGGACATTTTGGCCAATTTCAGCCATTTCCTGTGGCCGAACCTGGCTGAAACTGTCAAAAGGCACATCTACAGGCCAAGACCTTTCATATGAGCCTATTCCCAGGTCTCTACGACCATTCGTTACAAAGTTACAGCCTGGAAAAGAATCGATGACGGACGGACAGACGGACAGACGGACACCCCGAATCTATAGGCCCCCAACCTTTGGGGTTGGGGCCTAATAAAACGCGTGGTAAAATTGATCGAGACATCGACAAAAATTCTAGTTATTCAATCAAATATTGCCATATATCGCTATCACAAATTAGAATTTTCAATTTGTTAAAAAACGCATTGCGTCGAATTCAGTGCGTGATTTTGAAAAAAAAAATGAATGCGTGAAAAAAACACACTCAATTTTTCAGAGTGTGTGATTTTGAAAATCAGTGCGTGATCACGCACAAAACGCACTCTAGATTGAACACTACAAGTGAATTCGGGTCAAAAAGTCCCCGGTCAAAAGGTTTCCGGTCATACAGTCTCAAAACGTGACAACATGTGCCAAAAAGATTCCGGCCATTAAGTTTACAATCCTTAATATTCTAAAATATGGGCCATTGGCAAAATTATTTCTAGTAATTATAAAGTTATAAAATTAGGGTTATACACTAGAATAAATTTATTGGACCTCGTCGAGTATCAATTAATCTTTATGTTTCGGAAACTGTATGAGGGGAAACTTTTCGTCACACAAATCGCGGGGATTTTGTCCTAGCTGACCAAATCGCGGGGATTTTGTCCGCAAGGGATTCTGTCCTAGCTGACCAAATCGCGGTGATGTTGTCCTCCGAGGATTCTGTCCTCGCACCGCCACATACTCAGACGTTTGGTCACTCTCCATACACTAGTTCATTGAGGATGTCTCCTCAATGACTCCTCAACACATAAATGTCACACTTAAATAAATGTTCACAGATTTAACGCGTTTGACAAGTGCGGGAAAAGTTGGAAAAGTGGATTTTACAAGCACGGGAATAACGGAAAGGAAACAACATCGAGCCTTATATTTGTTAATCTCGAGCTCAATCAAACGCACCAGAATAAAAATCATAAATTTCATACTATGTTTCATATTGAAATATAATTATTGGAATACTTACGTTTTGGGATGACAAGAAAATTAAGCTTTTGCAAGTATTTTTCTTCCGCCTTTGTTTCAAAACAAACCGCACTATATTTGGGTCAATTTGACCTAAATTAAAACAATCCGATTGGTTTGTCATAACCCCGATTCACCCTTGTAAGCATTTTCATTGGTTGAATTCTTCATTTTTAAAATAACGAAAATTGTCAACAATACGCATCACCTTGATTAAATTACTACGATATTTCAATCAAATACTTTGAAAAACTCAATACTAAATTTAAATTAACACTCCAATTGATTGAAAAATAGTTAACCATTTGTGATTGCTGATTAAAAGATAGTGTTATTTTTTCTTCAATATATTCTTAACTAATGATTTTATGGACTATTTCGTCATCCATTAGGCATATGTTAATCGGCTTTGTGTTTTGAACAAGAAGAGTAAGCTGTCAAGCGGATAAACTTTAAAATAAAGTTTTCTCTAAATAAAAGGCAGCAATGTATTAAATAAGCAATTAAGATAATAGAATACGACCAAAGGATATTTTAAACATGTAAGTCATAAATTATCAAAAGGGTGAAATATGTTTTTTTTGTCGATGAAAAAATGCTTGTTTGTTTTGATTGTGAAAAATGGCGGTGATTTCAAACCAGAAAGAATCGAAAATTTAATATCCATTCACAAATATCTAATTACATCCAATATATACGCAGCTGATATCAAAACAAGCTACTAAAATTTTGGTTTTGCGATTTAAAGAGCTTGTGTTTCAACTCGACAGCAGGTTTTAAATATTGAAACACGACCACAATTTAAAGCTCCACAATTTAAATGGTGATGTCTTCTTGAAGATCTTTTTTTGACCATCACGCCCAATATCTATTTCACTTTCCTTATAATCGATTTCATTATAATCGAAGCTGAATATATTCACGAACCAATCATATTTTAAAGGAATTCAATATACTTGCTTTCAAAATTTATTTTTAAAAAATAATAAATTGTTCACGTCAAATAATTTCGTAGCTAACGTTTTCAATGGCTGTTAATGTTGTCTTTTCAGTACAATCTTCATTTTGATATACTCAATAATGCCATAATGATATACAAAACTCTATTCGTATCTTTTTAAAGGGCAACTTTATATGGTAAGATTGTTGTAATTAAACGCGATGGCACCGATGGGAAGCACTTTCCTCTCACATGCGAAAGCTGTCTGTTTGGAAGAAGTGATAAGTGTGACATACGAATTCAATTGCCCAACGTCGCGAAGGAACAGTGTCAATTTGATGTACGAGACAATGGTCAGGTATGTATGATGGTAGATGAACATTAAGTTTCATAAAGTTTGAATATGATAGAACAGTGTTTGGCTAATTAACATTGTTAGCTTGTATAACATGACATATTTAAAATCAAATTATCAACAACCCGGTATGCAAGTACGAACAATCGTAATATTAACAACGAACACTATGAGAACTATTGCTTAAATAAATGTGTGAACCTTTTCATGTTTGACATTTGTCCTTACTAATATTTGTAAAAACATTTTGAGATATCATTCAAATTATATTATGTCAAAATAATTGTATACTGTCGGTTAATGTGCTGGTATTCATCCATTTATTACAGGTTTATGTAACCGATCTAGACAACCCCGCGAACCCAACCAAGGTTAATGGTATGCCAATCAAAGGCAGTCAACCTTTGAACCATAAAGATGTCACCGGTATAATTGACCGGCAGTTCAGATTTGAGTACCCACCAAACTCCTCTTTCCGTCCATGTAAGTGTCTGAAACTGCCGTTACGTCTACAAAATGAGATTGTTTTAAACCTATTATTATGTATCAACATGGTTTTAAGATAGACTTAATCTTATAGACTGGTTGGTATACTGACTTAATCTTATAGACTTGTTGGTGTACTGACTTTAAAATTGCGTAACAGTAATAGTTCAAATGCCTAAGTCGACAAGAGCTTGAATTTATTGACTCACTTAGCTTTTGAATTTTATTATTGTCCATCTAAACTGCTTTATTTGGGTTCGTTTCTTTTTCTTTATTTGCAGCCTCACCAAGCATCTCAACATCAACTCGTTCCCCTTTAAAGGCCTTAACCCCTAAGGTATCTCAGGCGTCGGTAGCCACTCCGAAAACGAGCAAGCCACAGAAGACACCCAACAAGACCCCTAAATCCGGCTCTGGACGCAGCCAGTCTTCAGAAAATAATGCAACTCCTAAGCCGAAAGGAAAAACCCCATCCAAATCACCCAAGCCCCAAACGCCCAAGACCGCATCTGAAAACAGGCGTTCAAGAAGTCCTGTTAAGTCCGCAAAGAAAACCCCTTCGAAATTAAAGATCTCCGTTGCCCAACTGACGTCTAGTCCAAATAAGTCACCAAGTGTGGCAGCAGCAGCGAGTCCCGTTCGATCGAAAAGCGTATTGGATCTGGCTCGCTCAGACGGCAAAGGCAAAACTCCAGTGCGTTCAAAGAGCACTTCGTCACTGACACCAAAGAGGACGCCAGTTACAAAGGCCAAGTCTCCTGCTGTTAAGAAATCACCTGCGGTAAAAGCGGCTACACAAGCGATGTCACCGGCTGCACCGAAGACTCCCGTTGCAGCGAAGTCCCCAAAAACACCCAATATATTCGATTCGCCATCACCCAAGACTCCAGTTGCTGTAGAATCTACCTCAAGAACTCCAAAAGCAGCGGCATCTTCTCCAGCACCTCAAACTCCTAGGATGAAGTCGCCTACTCCTGCCAAATCTCCTGCCCCTAAAACCCCCAAAGCGGCAACACCTAAAACTCCTAAGGCTGCTACCCCGAAGACCCCCAAAGCGGAAACACTGAAAACTCCCAAAGCGGCTGCTCCGAAAACTCCAAAACCGACTACTCCGAAAACTCCTAAAGCTGCTACTCCGAAAACTCAAAAAGTAGCAACACCAAAAACTCCCAAAGTAGAAACACCGAAAACTCCGGCAAGATCAAAATCTCCATCCACACCAAAATCACCGGCTGCTGTTAAGACACCCGCTGAATCTCCTGCTGCTTCAAAGACCCCAGCTAAAATCCCAGCACAAGAAGCAAATAAAACTCCATCAAAGAAGACTCCAGTAAAATCACCGAGAACTCCGAAGGGAAAGAGTCCAGCATCACCAAAAACTCCAAAAGGCAAAAGTCCAACACCCTCAAAGGCGCCACAAGGAAAGAGTCCAGATCTATTTGCCACATCGAAAGGAAAGAGTCCAGCTTCCCCGAAAACACCCAAAGGAAAGAGTCCTGCTTCTCCCAAGACCCCGAAAGGCAAAAGCCCCGCTCCGAAAACGCCAAAGCAAGCGAGTCCGGCGCCCGCAAAGAGTCCCAAAGAGAAAAGTCCGAAGACGCCGAAAAGTCCTAAAACTCAGGCACCAGCAAAAACACCCACAAAAGAAATCGTCAAGGCAGCACCATTGGAAGTTACTCCGGTTGCGATCACTCCGAAGAAATTCTACGCTGCCAAAGTAGTTACCAAGACTGCAACGCCTAAAGGTTAGACTTATATTAAATTTTCACTTATTGGATTGATCAGCAAAACTGTTTTCAATTTGAATTGAGATTAATTATCATTATATGTATCTGATTTTATAATATCTAAAGATTTTTGGAAGTGCTTAAATGTGTATGCTTTGATGCGACCAGTTCTTATATAAATGCTGATTATTCGGTTTATCTACAAACTCCTACGCAAATCATGCATAAGTTTTAATTTTGGATGGGTAAGCATGACCAATATGTTCAAGAACAACAAGGTATCAAAATAACTATTTAATCGTTTTAACTATTTGCAGCAGTTACACCAGAGAAGAGTGCTACGAAGAAACGACGCAGCAGCACTGGTAGCAAACAGGTACTTGCTTATTGGCAGAAACACAACAAGAGAAAAACCTTAACCATAACGCTGTTCTATTTCCATTGTGAAATAAGTTCCCAAATATGTCGGTATTTCAAACATGAAAAAGGAAATAAATGAAGTTAGTTAGATCTAAATGAAGAACACCAATAATGCATATCCCCCTACTTAAATACAAAACCAATTTTCATATTTTTCAGGCGACTCCTACCGGAAGTCCAAGAACACCTGCTAAGGCCACTCCCTTTAAGAAGGCTGTCGGCAAACTCAGGAGGAACTCTGAATCGCTCGCGGAGGAGAAAACACCGGCGAAGAGTAAGTAACATGATTATCTTGGACTTGAGTTTATAAGAATTAGATCTGATTACGAATATGTGCTATTATTGATACACAAGGCATGATAACTCTTAAGTGCATAGCTTTGAAATTATGTTGGTAATGTTTGCTAAACGCCTCAGTTCCATTGCTAATGTATTATCAGAAGTATAGATCTAAAGTTATGATACCTTTCTCTCAAACATTGTTCGTTCTAAACGCATGAAGGCCATCCCTTACCTGAAGTCAAATCAAAGTTGTTCCATTGGAAATAATTGTGATCGATGAATTATTTTTCTTCAATACAGCACCAAAATCCAGCGGCAAGAAGAGGAAACCTGATTTTGCGTTACAAAACAGTGCCAAGCGCAAGCGTGTATCCTTCGGTCCCGTCGTCAGTCCCGAACTCTTCGACAAAACGCTGCCACCCAGCACACCCGTACGCCGTGGCTCCACTCCCGCCCGACGCAAATCCCTGCCCATTGGCAGAACGCCTAAGTCCGCTTCCAAGCGCCACTCGTTGGCTATTGCCATGATCACTGAGGAGAGTCCAGTCAACTCCCCAGTTAGGCCCCCGACTCCATCGCCAGTCAAAGGTCGATTGTCGTTTTCACCTCAAGGCAAATCGCCGGCTAAGTCGCCGAAAGGCACACCGAGTAAATCGCCCGCTAAAAGTCCAAAAGGGGCTAAGTCACCCGCTAAAAGTCCCAAAGCGAAGTCCCCAGCTACAACGCCTAAAGCAAGTCCAAAAACAACCCCTAAAGCTAAATCACCAGCCAAACTGGCTTCGCCGAGTCCTAAGGCAGCAGCTAAGGCTAGTCCTAAAACGACCCCAAAAGCAAGTCCTAAGGTGATTTCCACCAAAGCCAGTCCCAAAACACCGAAAGGAAAATCTCCGGCTAATACTCCTTCTAAGACACCAACACCTGTCAAAACAGCATCTCCGAAGCTTAAGACCCCGACCCCAGTCAAAGCCAAAACCCCTACTCCAAAGAAGAGTCCCAAGGCCCGTACCCCACCCGCTTCTAAAGCCAGTCCTAGAGGTTCCCCAGCTAAGGCCAGTCCCAAATCCCTCAAAAGCCCAAGGACCCCAAAGAGTCCGGCAACCAAGAGTCCTAAACAGAAGACGCCAGTCAGGAAAGCAACACCGAAAAAGATCGCTCCCAAGCGCCGGGTCATTCCGAAAACACCCGGGGTTGATGAACCCATGCCAAGACCCACTCCCGGGCGTACCGTTGCTCTGAGGGCCATCTATGGAAAAGAAGCGAAACCCAAGTTACCGGCCGCGCTTCAACGGGAACAGGCAAGGGAGTCGCCAAGGAAATCTGCTCGAGCTGGACCTACGCCGAAGAAGTCTTGGGCAGATATTGTGAAGAGGGGGCCCGTCGCTAAGGCGGCTAAGCAACCAGTGGCTGTAACTAAGAAGCCTGTTGTTGCTAAGAAGATCTCGCCTGTTGCGAAGGCACCAACTATGAAGAATCGCAGGGTAAGTTTAAAATCTCTTACTTAAGGCGTGTGTTGTGTCATAACAGCTCCATTGTAACTTTCTGAATTCGAGATTTAAATAGTGACACCACTTAAGTTTATTCAACATAATCAAAATTACTTTAAGTCTTACTTTAAAATAGTTCTTTAAATTATTAGAACCAGTGTAATCGTTAAGCTCAGTCGTTGCCTTAAGTTAAATATTGGTATTGTTATATTCATTATTTCTTTCTCTTTTTGTAATTAATAGAAATCCATGCCCAAGACTCCACGATCCAAGGCAATGATCGGTGCTTCTGAATCAACTGGACACGCTGCCTCTCCCGCTACGGTGTTCATCACAAAGAAAATGACCAAAACTCCCAAGCCGCTGCCCAAAAAGGGACGCAAATTTGCATTGGTAAGGTTGCGTTACCTTGTAGGAGAAACAATTCACTATCATCATATTGATACTTCATATAGGTTGACTTGTACCTTAAAAACTTGTTCCAAATTGAATCTCCAAATGATTGAGATTGATATACCTTTAAAATGGCGTACAACAAATTATTCATTGAAGTGAATCACATTAATTATGAAATATATTGGACTATCAAAATATAGAGCGTTTCTCATATTTTTTTTTCATTCCCTCATTTAAAAGGTCGCAGAGGAAGACGACTTCGCCGAACTCAGCTTCACCGGTATGGACGATCTCATGAAAACACCCGAACGCTCATCACCCAAAACCAGCACCACCCCAGCCTCAAGCCGCCGCAAGAGCAGTATCGGCAAATCACCCTACTCTGATCTACCGCCTACGCCGCAAGGTCCCGGCGAGATGATGGTGTCGCCACTGTCGGCCTCGGTGACCGGAAGTGGGGCGCGTGGCCGGAAACGGGCGAGTTTGGCGTATGATGAGGAGTCACCCAAGAGCGCTACGCCTAAGAGTGCGCGAGCGTCGCCGTCGTTGAAGGGTGAGTTGTAGATCTTATTTCTTAAAATGAATGTGAATATTTAGTTTTATTCGTTTCAATTGATTTTACAGAGTGTGTATTCTTATTGGAAAAATATTATGTTGATTGGTCGATAATTTTCAGCTTGTTTCTAATTTTTGAAGCCATAAGCTATGAGACAATGTTTGAATATTAAAAGTGGATATGCTTGCACTATTTAAAAAGCCATAAGCTATGAGACAATGTTTGAATATTAAAAGTGGATATGCTTGCACTATTTTAAAAAAAATCCTTGATTAATTACAGGTGTGCGACAGTTAATGAAAACACCAAAAGCTCAGCGCTCGCCGAAACTCGCTGGCGTGCGAGAGCTCGTTAAGACCCCGGCTGCCGCATCAAAAACGCCCAGCATGAAGGGCGTACGCGAGATGATGAAAACGCCCAAAGGCCAGAAAACGCCCAGAATGGCAGGCATCAGAGAGATGGTCAAAACCCCGAAGGAGCAGGCATCACCCGATCTAAGAGGTGTACGCAAAACGATGAAGACACCGAAAGCTGCCAAGTCTCCGAAGCTTGCGGGAGTACGGGAACTAGTGAAAACCCCCAAAGCTGCAAAATCGCCGAAGCTTGCGGGAGTACGAGAACTGGTTAAAACACCGAAAGCTGCTAAATCACCAAAGCTCGCTGGCATTAGGGAATTGGTTCAGACACCGAAAACCCCGAAGTCACCTCAATTATCCGGAATCAAGCGCCTCGTTAAGACACCCAAGGCGCCGAAATCGCCCCAGTTGGAAGGTGTTGAGGAATTAATGGCTTCTCCCATCCTTCCCACCCCTAAGTCGAGGAAAACGCCCAAGCCAGCAACACCCAAGGCTAAGAAAGCTGCTACTCCAAAAGCACGTACGCCGAAAGCGGTTACACCAAAACCCGCGAAAGTGGCCACGCCTAAGGCACCTACTCCGGAAGCTACTACACCAAAAGCAGCTACGCCGAAGGCCAAAAAGGCTGCAACGCCGAAGGTTGCTACACCAAAGCCCAAAAAAGTTGCAACGCCAAAGGCCGCTTCACCTAAACCAGGTTTGCTAGGTTTATCGTTTACTCAATTTATGTCATTGTTTCAGTTAAGTGTTAGAACTTTCAATATTGTAGCGTATTGACGTATTTTAACATAAAGAATTGAGTGGAATTAACCTAGAACCGTAGAAGATATTTCGTAGATTAGAGTCAATTAAATCAAATGTACTCTGGTGTTAAATAGTATAGATGTCTAAAACGCAATTTTAGAATGAAATCTTTTGTACAGCCGCCAGATCGACTAGAGGCAAAAAGCGAAGTGCAGAAACACCCGCCAAACCAGCAGCCAAAAAGGCCAAGGTACAGAAAGCCGTGGAACCAGAAGCTGTTGAATCTCCCAAACCATCACCTGCCTCAACTCCTAAACGTGGAGGCCGCGGTAGACGAGGAGCCAAAGCCACAGCGAAAAGCCCTGTCGCAGCAAAGAAGGTCGCTACACCAGAGAAGCCAGTGGAAGAAAAGATCGCCACTCCGAAAGCGGCGACTCCGAAAGCTGCAGCACCGAAACGTAGAGGTCGTGGAACGAAAGCGGTTGAAGCGGCGGTAAAATCGCCCGCTACTCCGAAAGCGGCTACCCCAAAAGTCACTAGGAGGGGACGTGGCGCTGCTAAAGTTGCAACGCCTACTAAGTCACCGAAAGCGGCCACCCCCGCGAAACGAGGACGTGCTGCGCGTGGCAAATCCGCCCAAGCGAAGGTTGCCACCCCAGTGAAAGTGGCCACTCCGGAAGCTGTTCCAGCGAAGAAAGGATTAAAGCGTAAGGCAGAGGAAGTGCTTATGTCGCCTGCGCCCACGCAGTTGAAGAAGTCACGTGGTCGGAAAGTTGCTGTTACTGCTGAGGTTGTGCCTAGTCCGTCGCCGGTCAAGAAGGCAGGACGTGGAAAAGCGGCTGCAGCGAAAGCAGCAACACCACAGAAACCAGGTAGGGTAATGAGTGTTTAATGATAATCATATTAATAGTATTATAGTTTTATAGTCTCGAATTAGATTCGGAAACCCTGATAAGAAAAAGTAGAGTCGATGGTTAATTTTGGCTCTCAATATTGAAATATTCGAAAACTTAATAAACTTATACAATATACATAAAACACATGTAGATGATTACGATGATCGAATGAATTCGATTTTCTTTCTTAAACAGCCACTCCCAAACCAAGGAGAGGTCGAGGAGCAGCTGCAAAACCAGCCGCTGCATCCCCAGTAAAATCCCCATCCCCCGCTAAACCCAAGGGCCGAAGCACACGCGGCAAACCCGCCGCTGCCACGCCCGCCAAAGCAAAGACGCCCGCAAAAGCGGCGGCATCAAAGAGGAAGGCGGTAGAGGAAGTGACGTCACCGGAAGTAGTAGTGGCCCCCGCGAAGAAGTCACGTGGTTCGGCCAAGGTGGTTTCATCGCCCGTAGCGACGAAGAAGACGACGCGAGCGAGAAAGGCGCCGGCTCTTGTGAAGGCAACTACTCCTAAACCAGGTAAGATATGGTTTTGAAAATGGTTTATACTTTCGATGTTGTGATGTTCTTTTATTGATTTATTTATTATGAGACAACGAAAATAGAATACGTATTTATATATATAAAGATAGCAATCTTTCCCCGTAGTTAAAATTAATCATCCCCTAACCCATTAAAGTCAATCAGTTCGATATCCGAGCATTCGACCAATTATATACGATTTCAATGTTCATCTTGTTTTTTTTATTGTAGCTGGACGCAGAGGCAAGGCAGCTGTCCCAGCAACACCCGTGGTCGCAACCCCTGAAGTAGCATCAGCATCGCCAGTGAAGGGCCGCCGTGGCGCCAAGAAGACCATCGCCAAATCACCCGCTGCGGCGAAAGCAACACCCAAAAAGACCTCCTCCCGCGGAAAAGCATCGAAGGCCAGCCCGGTCAAAGCAGCAACGCCTAAGGCGCCTACTCCAAGGAAAACGCGCGGCGGTAAAGCGGCTAAGGTGGCAACGCCTGTGAAAAAGGCAGCGGCACCAAAGAAAGCGGTTGCAGCGAAGAAAACTGCGGCATCACCAAAGCCGACCAAGCGAACCACTCGCGGCAGGAAATAGAGGAAAAAGAGGAAGTAACATGTATTTGGTTTATGTACATAGGGGTTGTCATAAAAATTTGAACCGTCACCATACATAGATTCTTTGTTTCTGCGAAGGATGTTAATTGGATTTGGATGGGATACAATCGCACATTGTTAGGCTTGGTAGCTCGCATTTTGTACATAGTTAACATTTTATTTATATTCTTCCAGCAAGCAAGATCTCACTTCTTGTTCGAAAGGAACAGTTTTAGTATATTTTTGATGTGTCATATTGTTGATTTTGTGGCATTTACGTGTTTTAGCTTAAGAATGTAATTGTTATGTTTGTCTGTAATTAGCTTCAAGGCAAATGTATTTAACTATTACTGTGTAACTTTTACGGCAGCGAAATCGGTTGAAATCCGAGGTCCTCATTTTACCAATACTCGCTTTCTTTATCGCTTTATATATTGGCATGAGTTTTTTTAATTCACGTGCAGCTAAAGCTGGGATATAAAAGTGAACACTATCAGTTTTTCAACAAAATCTAGTTGTTTAAACAATTATTAAAATGAAATCTTAAAAAAATGTCCTTGTTGCTAAAATAAGAAAATAATAAAATATGTTGTTATTGTATTGTTTTGGAAGCGTCAATCTATAATATAAATATTTGCACAAAATTGATAAGATTAGACCTATTTGTGTTATTCGACATCGTTTGTTTCAATATTATATTCCCTTATTTTATGCGCATCTATACTCGAGATAAGTTTTGCATGGTATATAGGCTATTATTTGTCATGTTTTAACCATCAATTCGGTATATTATTTTGATCATTTACCCCCTTTTAAAAGTTGAACAAATATCTTATATTTTTGTGTTGTTTTTAATCGTCTTCGTCTTTTATATGCAATACTATTATGCTCATTTGCAAGATCATTTAGATTTACATGCTGTAAATATTGCTTTTAAAATCCTGCATTTGTAAAACTTGGCTTACTTGTATCAGTTTCTGAGGAATTCTTTTTAGATATTTGACGATACTGTTTGTCTTTTAGTGTATTTGTGAATTAAAAGAATACTTAACATTTTTAGGGATTTTATTCGGTTGTCAGTGTTAGGAAAGTAGGTGGCGTTTGATATTGTCATTGATGCAATGTAAATTAACTCAGGTTAGTATTCATGCAATATTTATGAATTGTCATCACTTAAATGCCTTACAATTATAGTGAACACCAAGTATGCATTTCACTCTTATATATTTAAGTTTGCAAAAAAAAAAATAATAATGAAATTTTAAATTGCTAAGTGCAATTAATATATGAAAATGTTCTCTGATGCATTGTTATTGACTGATTTCATTTGATGAATTCTGAAAAACAAAATCATCATCCTTTATGTTCAATGAGACTTATTTGCAAAATTGATCTATCACACCAGGATGTGTTCTTGAAAATCATTCCGCGCGGAAGAGAATGTGACTTTTGAGCCTTAAAATCCAGATCTATATCACTATTGAATAAATTGATATAGCAACAATAACCTAAGACTTCAATTTTAGTGTTTACCTTATCAAATAAAGTATACATATTTGAACACAAAAGTTGAACACAATTATATTTTGTTAATGACTATGTACTCTTTTACTTATTGTAAATGATAATTTATTTTTCTATGTAATTCGGTAATATTTGACGTCATGAAAAGAAACTATTTGTCCAGCATATGAAGATTGAAATGACATCTTTTGAAGTGTTGTATTTAGCTATGTCAAGTCTAGGTAAATTGTTTCCGGATATAGTCAAATAAAATCTTATTACTGTTGTATTCTTTTGTTTATTTGTGAAAAACTCTGCTGCTGTGCATTCGCGATGGTATGAGAGCGTGTCCGTTTATCCGTTGATTAGTCCACATAATTCTAAAATTACTTAAGTAGTCTACTTATAAACTGGCTGATAATAGTGTTGCATTGAAAAAAAAAGGCTGATCATTTTGTCAATGATGCCTTTGTCTGATAATGAATGTTGTTGCCAATCGATTATAAATATTCGGACATAAAAATATCCGTTAATGCACCCTCAAGTTAAATAAAAAAAGCCTCACCACCGTTGATATTCAAATACATACATGAATTCTCATTTTGTTAAACCATACTTTTACCCAAGTAAAAGTCAAACACAAATCGGGAATGCAATTCCTCTCTCCTTCCGATTGTTCACTTAGCTTTGCGTAAATCTAGTCATTTCATAAGAGAGCCTGTTTTAAAGTTCTTGTTTTAAACAGTTACTACTCAATTTCTTCAAATGGTCGAAGCAGGTCATCCAAAGTATCCTGTCGACGTATGATTTTCCAATCACTGCCATTCACCAGTACCTCTGCTGGTCGCATCTGAAAATCGAGGACTCAGGGAAATGGGTTTGGTAACAAAATGGTTAATTCGAGAACACATAGAAACACTTTGGATGGAATGTTGCTAAATGCATGTTTCGTTGAATATTTGTTAATTCGTTTTATGTTTACTAAGATTAGGCGACAGAATTCTTCCATAAAACCCACATATAGCATTCGGATAAATCATAATAGTTACTTGGTTTCGATATTAGCCATCTACGCGTAGCAGTTCCAAACTACAATGTGCTTGACTTCTATTAGATTATATATTTTAATATCAAATTACCCTCATGTTGTAATTGGAGGCCATACTCGCACAATATGCACCCACATCGTGTATTGCTATGCCACAACCTTCGTGGGC
>LQRL01187952.1:4561-18825 GCA_001703475.1 Hydroides elegans
ATATAATATGTAAACTGTATATAGAAAAACTACAATTTTCTGTTCTATATGTAGATTTTGACATATCATTCCCTTTAACGCGACCTAAACTTTCTGAGGCAAAAGTTACATAATACAGATATACGAACGCTGAGAGGATCTTTTCTTAAAACTGTTAGAAAAATTCTCAAACTGATAATTTATAATAACGTTATATGTCATGACAACGCTAATAATAACACACAAATTAACATAATAGCTGTAGATTTTTCTAAAATGTCTGTTTACCATCATTGTAATGTATGTCAAATGAATACATGTATGATACTCAGTAGTAATTTTAAGATATCCTTGATAAGCGGAGAATTAATACACTTATTTAGCACTATTAAAATATTTTCGAAGAATAAAACCAAAACTCAGTTTTTATCTAGATTTATTGTTATATCTATTCCCCTAGTTATTCAACTATAAATGTACACAACATAGATATATTTGATACCCAAAATACACGAACTATCTGTAACAAAACACATTTTGCCGTTATCGTGCAAAATTATGACAAAATACGTCCCATTGACACCCTATTAATATGCATGTATATTGTTATTTGCGAATGTATAAATATTCCATGAATTCTGATAATGTTGATAAATCTTAACAAATTAGTTTCAAGCGGTGTTTGTCTTATATTTTTGTTGACCAAAGAAGCAATAACTGATTCCAACATGGAATGTTAAAAGTATATTTTATCTACTTGAATGAAAATAACACCCTTTTCACCAAACTTCACGTGTTAATTTTTTGCCTTTACATGTGAGGGGTACCTATTCAAACTTTTTTCTTGACAAGCAATGCCCCGATAATTCCAGTTGAAATCTTTTAATGGATAAACTCAAGGTTCATTCTAATAAACCACAAATAATTTGATCACATAAACAATATTAAACCACCCTAGAAATCATAACTGTGTCACTGTTATAACTTAACTTTTATGAGTTTAAATAACTACAACTGACATAAATTTTCTAATCCTAACATTTCCTCTTTAAAATCACAAATCTATCGAATACAACAGCAAAACAACATTGATTTGGCACATCTGCGTTTTTCTCACAGTTGTCACTTTGTTATGTCATTTTATCTAATAAACACGTTTGCTTGCCTATTTTATACACAGAGGAAGAGATCGGAATTGAATTTGCTGTTCAGCTTTTTTATGTCCGGACAATAAGGGCAGACAGATTTAAAGCATTTAACAGCATCGTCAGCTTATCAATTCTGAACTCTTGAGGAGCATCAATATATTCGTTTATCTACATTATATCTATAAAAATACTTATAAATATATTACGTTCAATGTGTTATTCAAATAATAGTGAAACAATATTCTAATTTAGCCAATTTTCCTGATCGTAATTACGATATAAAAAGAAATATGCAAAGACGGATTCGTTAAAACAAAAGGACTAAATACCCCAAACTTTAAATGCACTGCATATACTGTCATATAAACATTTGAAATACTTAAAACATAAGCACCCATTGCCCAAGATCAACTTGTACAAGCACTGATACTTTGTTTAAACACAAATTTGGTATAGCAAACATTTCTTTGACTAGGATACTTGACAGCATCATTACAAAATCATTACAAAAACATAATTCATAACCCAGGTGAAAACATTCACATTCAATTCCAAAATCGTTCACAACATGTATCAACGTAAGTTCATTATAAACCATTAAAAACTGTAACAAAATCATACAAAAATGAAAAAAATGTCAAATTATCATTATAAATGGAAGCGAGATTCAAGTTTCCACGACAGAAGGTTATATCTAAATCTTACATAGTTATAATTATCCCTAATTTAAATGAGCACTATGTATATGTATGAAAACAAGATCACAGCTTGAAAATGAGAGACCTTGAAATATTTTAATAATATTGATATCATACAGATTTGAATTTTGAAATAGAGTGGGCATTAGAGCAGGCATATAACTTTAGTTTGAAAGAAATCTAGATATTAGTTGAAAAGCATTGAAATTGCAAATACTCTGACACTTGTGCCCTGTAAATAATCAGTCGGAAATAACATTAATACGTTAGTTGAATTTGTCTTTATGGCACTGAATATTCCAATACTCTTTTATTGTGTTATCATATATCCTGATCAATATAACTATAAAACCTATATAGATTCTCAACATACATATATTAACTTATTTGTATTAAAGTAAATGTCAACGTGGAGTCACCGATAGTTCGATTAATGAAAAACACTCAATTCCGATTAGCTATTTAGTTAGGCTATTTGTTTTCTCGTTTCTGATTGGTTAATTATTTTCATTCATTTCTGGCATGACGTAGCTGATGTCGTCCCACGGGTGGCGGTAGAGGCCTTGTTTCAAGCGCTTCTGGTCAAGGAAATGACCTGTCAATGACAATTTACAGTTTGAATCAAATTAATGGAAATTGAAAATACATCATGAAGAAGCCGTACATATGGAAGTTATTGGCACGAAGATGGGCATTTCAGATGCTCGAAGCCGAAGGCTGAGGGCATCTGAAATGCACGTCTGAGTGCCAATAACTCCATATGACGGCTTCTGAATGTTGTATTTTGTTTATTACATGTCAATAAAAGCAATTAGAATGCCATTTTAGTGTGGTTTTCATTGATTGCAATTGGAGAGTGCCGATACAGCATTGTATTGCCCTCCAGTGCCATTTCTATCATTTTCTTTATATTTCGATTTCCAACATGTAATAAATACTTTTATGGGTTTGATTAAAATGAACGTCTTGTGTTCGACAATGACCAAATGGTAGTGTAGTTCTTGTTTAAATCCTTCTTTTGGTTGAGAAATGACATATGAAGCAAGAATAGGTACTCTTTATTTTATGTAAATATAGACATGTAGATATAATGTGTTCGTGTGGCATGACCGGCTTTTGGAAAAAAACTACCATATATACTTGATAATTAGCCACAATTTCGGAACAATCAAAGTGAACAGTCGGAACAAAAGTTGCTCTTCTTTAAAGATTATTACGAACAAAACCCAAGTCATAATAATAAATCCATAAAAAAAAAAATCCTTAACCCCTATGTTTTATATAGACGTTTAAAAGACCTCGATATGACCAAACGAATCTGAAATATCATGCCCATCATTATAAAATTTGTCAAAATAAATGAAAATGAAAACTATCTCTTACCGATAAAGCCGACGCTTCTGCCGAGCACAAACAATCCGTTTAGGGCTCCGATCTCGATGTATTCATTTGCCTCCTCGCTGTTAAAAGAGAATTGAGCAATCAAAAATGATTCGAAGTTGATATTTAAAACATTTTGAAAGAAATGACATCCATGTATGAACGTGTCCACCTTAACATAATTAAGTATTTAGCTTTGCACATCTGTTGGTAGAGCCTACTTATGATATTGCAATATGCAGGGTTTTGCCTCAAAAACACTAGCTGTAACACTTCAATGTCAATACTAATATAGACAGCTATGCATATTTAAGAGGGCAGTTAAAAATATTGTCAATATTAACGTAACTTTGTTTTAAAATTATGATTTTTCCCAAACAATATATGCCTACGTTTACAATAAATCATAAGATAATATAGGTCCATAATTGAGATAAGCCATATTTACCGCGTGAAGCAGCCACAGTTTCTCAGCATGTCCACCATGGCGACTCCAATGAACCCGTCAACGTTCAGAATCAAGTTCGGTTTCTGAAATCGAATCAAATGTGGCATACATATGAAATCAATTCCTCAGTGCTCAGTGTGATTCAAGTGACATCCATGTTATTTGAAGGCCTGAAGCAATTTATATCTTCAGTCTTCTTGTTTTTATAATAAAATAAGAAGATTCAATTGACCGAATAACCTCAACAGTAAACCTCTGACTTCTTTCCGTTTAAGCATACGTTTAACCCTCTTATAAATTTCAATTTTTAGGAAGAAAAGCAAAACGACGCCTACCTTGGAAGTGGTGATTGCCTCAACCTGCAGCGCGTAGTCCAAGAGAGGCGTGCTGGGGAAGTTCTCCTTGACGTAGGTCTTCAGGATCTCAACACGCATGTCTGGGTTGTTGATCTACGTAAAAAATAATGAATAGCAAAATGCAAAATCTCCGGCGTTATTTGAATTGAGTTTGTTATTTCAACACTTACTAGGACATAGAAAAGTAGTAAATATTTTCAATTTTTATTTTGACGATACGGTTTTGTTGGGTTTTCTTTGAGAACTATGTTTTCGGGATACTTATTTCAAATGCCTCTTGATTAATGCATGGACAAAGCTATGTAACAAAACTCTCAACCTTAAAACATCAATTTAATGTCAAAATATCGTATATCATATTCATACCGATTTGACCCGATGTCCAATGCCCATAATCAGTTGTCCCTTCTTTCGCATGGAGTTGACCATTTCCATGGGGATCAACCCGGAGTCGTAGGCTTCAGAAAACTGCTTGGCCGCGCCATCCAGAGCGCCTCCAAATCGGTCGCCCTAATTAAAAGCAGAATATTGCAATTAAAATAGCGTTTAACCCAAAGCGATCTTTTTTTTAAGGAGAAATTCTAAAGAGGCATTATCCTAGTGATAGAGCGCATAGCAGTAAATCTCAAGTTTGTCAATGTAGTTTCAAGTATGATTGCGGGATTTCGGAGTGAGCTCTAACATTAATTTAGGGATATATCATGGGTTTTCTTCCTATCCCGCCAATCTAAATCCGCCCATTTATAACAATCCGTTTTTTTTTTTTCCTTTAACAAAATAATCTAAAGAGCTTTTTCATATGGATAAGCACTCACAATGGTGAGCAGCCCTGACACGAGACTGGAGATCAAGTCCTTTCCTGCGCGTGCGCACACAATGGTGTTATGAGCACCGGAGACAGCGGGCCCGTGGTCGGCGGTCACCATCAGACAGCGCTCGATGAAGTGCGCCGCGAACGGGGGCAGTCTGGAAACGGAGAAATAATAAATTGTGGTCGAACCTTTGATATATTACCGGGTATTTTTTTTTAACCTAATATCTAGTGAGGCGTAGACGGAATAAGTGTGGCCTAAACCTTTTGCTTATCAACTAGGTGTTAGGTAATTACATGTGTATTAAGGATAAAGCCTATGTTTCCAATGTTCCTTAATCATTTATTTCAAAGCGACTTTCACGGAACTTAATTCAAATATAGGCTATCTATAGATAACGTCCATGTTTAAAACTACCTTCGCTGGAACCAAAGTAATCCAAGTACACCACCGATGCCCAGATTATCCTCGAATACACTCGTGATGGGCACGCCCGCGTAAAGCAACTCCTGACCGCGCTCATCGCAGATCGACGTCATAAAGGAGGCCGGCTTGCGAATAAGACCAAGTTCCTGCCAACATAAACATAGAACTTGTATCCAACAAATAAGTTTAAAATCATATATGAATATATCATATTTCTCTATAACGTTTTGTTTTTTATCCCAAGAATGATGAAGTGAGAAAGAACAAGAGCGTATGACTACCAAACAAAATGTACATACACGATGCAAAATGGAATGCTTTATCCACATACACGTACTTATTTTAAATGTACCTGTAAATTCACCACAAAATAGGCTACATTAAACCCGCTCAATCATTATACATGCATGAATAGATCCATTTAAGTTTTAAATACAATATATCTAGCAACCAACCCTGGCCCAGTTGTAGTCCATGGGCACCGTGGGAGGAGCGACCTCTGGCTTCGGTTCAATGACGCCCTGGGACACCAACTCAGTGTACACTTGCCTGTAAAAAACAAGATTGTCAAGGGTTTGACAATGACCCAGCTTTAGTGTATAGCTTAAGCTATTTAAATACTTGCACATGTGTAATGTTTCTTTAATATATGCACTAAGTGTGCAAGTAAATAAAAAGACGGAAAAATGCGTAAGCTAGTCACATATCATCTTTTTGTTTTACTTCTGCATTAATATATTTTAGAAGGTGTGATATATGTATACCAGATGGAATTCGAACCCGTTCCCGAATGAGTGGGAGCACCATGCTATACCAACTGAGCTACAGGCCCCTCCTGCTATGTATAAAAAGGTTAAAATCGAAACGGGATCATTGATCCTCGCCGAAGAGCCCATCTCTTTTTCCTTAGCGTTTGGGCCAGACTCATGTGCAATGCCATGGAGGGTCCGCCACTCCTCTCTCACAGCGAGCCTGTTAACCTTCCCTGCTCTAGAGGCAGGTACCCATTTATTTCACTGGCTGGGTCGACCATGAGTGGCTGGATAGTGCATAATAGCACTGATCAGACGGCGTGAGTTCGAACCTGCTATGTATAAACATACCAAAACCTGCATATGTTACAAGAATGCATTATGTATAGTCGAAATTGAAGATTTCCCGAATCAATGCGACTATATATCCTAAGGAAATATATGAGGAATATCATTTTGGCATTTTTAAATGTAAAAGTATTTGGGGCTGAATCCAGGTTCGAACTTAGATCGTGGGATCATTAGGCAGATACTCTACCAACTGAGCTATCTGGCCAGATGTGAAACACCTTGCTCCAGGAAGTCAATAAATGTCATAAAGTGATAAGCATAAGGGTGAGTAAAAGCTAATATACAACACCAGAACGATAAAGCTAAGAAGAAAGATTAGAAGAAGAACAAGGTTAAGTATAAGTTCAAGTGAAAGTAAAAGATACAAGATTATATACATGTATTAGACCAAATAAGACATAAACGGCAGAGTCAACAATGGCAACTAAAATTTAAGATCGTGATCAAAATCACGTATTTACCATATATATTCATAATAATTATTAATGCCATTATGTATCCATATTTTTCCTTATTATCATTACAATAATAATAAATTAGTTATCATCATAATTATTAGTACCATATTATTTATTGCCATTATTCATATTTTTATTTATTTATAATTATTATTATTAGAATTATTTAGCAATAATATTTGCTATTATCACATTCAAATAAGGAAGTTTTTTTTACTATATATAAGACCAAATTGGTGAAAATGGTTGAGTTCACGATGGCCATCCGACCGTTATGGTTGGATCGTCATCAAAAGCATAATCCATAATGAGGTAACCATAGAAGCTTGTGTTAAAGTTTGAAAGCTCTATGATCAAAACTTTTGGAGAAGATATGGTTTGTAGCTAACAGTTTTTTACAATATATAAGACGAAATTGGGCGGAAATGGCGAAGTCCACCATGGCGACCACAATGCTTCAATCGTCATGAAAAGCACAATATATTACCAGATGACCATATAAAAGCTTGTGTTAAAGTTCGAAAGCTCTATGATTAAAATTGTGGGAGAAGATATGATTTGCAGCTAAGAGTTTTTTACAATATATAAGACCAAATTGGGCGGAAATGACGAAGTCCACCATGGCGACACAATGTTTCGATCGTCATCAAGAGCACAGTCCATAATGAGGTGACCATATAGAAGTTTGTGTTAAAGTTTGAAAGCTCTATGATCAAAATTGTGGGAGAAGATAGGATTTGCAGCTAAGAGTTTTTTACTATATATTATATCAAATTGGGCGGAAATGACGAAGTCCACCATGGCGACCATAATGGTTCGATAGTCATCAAAAGCACAATCTATAATGAGGAGACCATATAGAAGCTTGTGCTAAAGTTTGAAAGGTCTATGATCAAAACTGTGGGAGAAGATAGGATTTGCAGCTAAGAGTTTTTTTTACTATATATAAGACCAAATTGGGCGAAAATGGCGTAGTCCACCATGGCGACCACAATGGTTCGATAGCCATCAAAAGCACAATCTATAATGAGGAGACCATATAGCAGCTTGTGCTAAAGTTTGAAAGGTCTATGATCAAAACTGTGGGAGAAGATAGGTTTTTAGGGAAAAGTTTACGGAATAACTAACTAACTAACGAACTAACTAACTAACTAATTAACTAACTAACTAACGGCGGACGGACACCAACCGATTGCACCAACCCAGTTTTCGTTACACAAAAGCTGGGTTAACAAAAGCAAATGTTGATGAAATTAAATGTATGACTAGAATGCGATTATTCATTGCACCTCTATATTTTTTTATGAAACACATGTTCAACATAAGCTTGATGGTTGACAAGACGCCATATATATTGAAGATGTATATCCACATTTTCAGCAGATAACAAGGGGTGAGGGGTGGGACATGCATAGAGCCAAGCGAAGGGGGAGGGTGCGCCCCTACACATCCTTGTACTTACTTGATGATCTCTCCCAGTTCATCAAACGTGGGCGGCACATGCACTCCCGCTGCCTTAAGCGCCTCGTTCTTGGCCGACGCAGTCTCCATCTCTGCGTTGGCGCACGACCCCGCGTGACCGAACTGCACCTCGGATGTGAACATCTTGGCGCATGTTCCGATACACCACGCCACGACCGGTTTGGTGAGGGAACCGTCTTTGAGGGCCTAGAATGAAATGGAATATGATTAACAAGCCATCGTCGAAGGCGCAAAGCCCAACAGAACGCTAACGGTCAATGTTCGTTTGATGCTTTGAGTCTGGTTCGAATTCAGTATCACAATACCCTATCCCTTGCCGACACAACAGTCCACCAGGGTCTTGGTTGGGAAACCCGTCTTTGAGAGCCTATGATGAAATCTGAGTATTTGAATCGGTCTTGGCATTAACCGATGTACCAGGCCACGCCAAGTATGACCAGAGAACATTTTCGTTAGGCGAGGGCCAAGTGTAACGTGATTTATCTTAAGTTTTCCCTGTTACTTCTATGACCTAGTACGCCTCTGTATAAGCCATACTTAACTTATTTTGACGACATTAAATTATTTATTAAAGGCAGAGATAAAATGGAATTCTTGTAACCTGAATGATCTTGTACTCCTCGGTGCCTCCCACTTCGCCCAGCACGATGATCATCTTCACGTCTTCGGCCGCTTCGTAGCGAAGGATGTGGTCCATGAATGTCGAGCCCGGGTATCTTAAAAAGAATCAATTAATAAGTCGATACTTAGCTATTCAAAAATATAAACTTAAAGTCTATTAACATTCAAAAGTATCTCCTTCTAAATGTTGCCTTAATATAGGCTTAGTAAGACGTTTTATGCATATTATTAACGCGGTTACGAGCAATAGTTTTATTTTCATAAAATTTATATTTGTCAATTTTATCTCGATTTCAGAGTTAATCTTAAATCTCTAGGACCAATAATTCTCCTGGTCTGGACACTGAGGATTTTATCAATTTTACTACATTAGAATAATGTTTAAAATTTGGAAATAAACAAATCGCCACAACCGGGCAATATCAGGAGTGATATTGCCCGATATAAATTGCCTAGCCCATGTAATAAATATCCCTGTACCTGTCTCCGCCGATGGCCACTCCCTCGAACACTCCGTCCGTGTTCATCGACACGATGTTGTTCAACTCGTTCGACATGCCGCCAGACCGAGACACGTAAGCAACGCTGCAAAAGGAATGATATTGAATTGAATTGCATTGCAAAATGAACCAAAATACAATGTAACTAAAGAATATTATAGCAGTTCTTCTTTTAAGAAAATATCGGACAGTTCTTCAACCGAGGGGTCCGCAACGGAATGACCCAAAGGATTAGACATGCGTAGATTATTTATTCAATCCTTGATCAATATAGGATAGTTGTCCATCGCCTTTTTGTGATGGACAAATTTTAGTTTTTAGATGAGTTAACAAGCTACCTGCATATAATAATTTTAAGCGTGACTCCATTGCAATTTGGTGTAAATAAAGGTGTTATCGACAAAATAAAATCAAAAGGTCAACCCTTGGATCTTATTCATCT
Source organism: Hydroides elegans (assembly GCA_001703475.1). Lineage (NCBI taxonomy): Eukaryota > Metazoa > Annelida > Polychaeta > Sabellida > Serpulidae > Hydroides > Hydroides elegans. Next base: position 14,415 of record LQRL01187952.1, read on the forward strand.
TATACATTTAAACCAACTTTTGGCCTGCTGAATGTGTCCAACTCCAACATACCAACTTAATTAGTGGAGAATAATCAAAAATTAAAAAAAAAAACGTGTACCTGCCGGTTCGATAGAGCTTTAATGAGAGAATATGCCAAATCAAAATTTATATACACATGTAACTGTTTGTGGGCGTTTTTCACCTATCTATCCATGATTTAGAACAAAATATAAATTGCATACCTGCCGGGTCGATAGAGCTTGGAAGAAAGAATATTATCGAGCATGCCTCCCGTGTTTCCGATCCTGAAGCAGCCTGGCTTGATGCCTCCCACCTGAATAGTCAAATGAATAAAAAAATCGTACAAATCACAAACAAAATCGGTCTAGTCCACCAAACACACACTGGCATACGGTGAATAAACACAGTTTACTCTCCAAAAAGTTGCCTTGTCAATAATATTATACATAAAGGAATGTATGTATTACAATTATCTAAATGTATTTTTTGCCAATAAGTATGTTTGAAAGGACCATGTTAACACAAAATTTAACTTACCACATATAGGTCTCTCGAGATTTTGGAAATTTTGCAACAAAACAAAACAAGATTATCGTCACGCTAAAGAACAACATTTTAAACCAAATTCTACATAAAGTAAATCCGCGCCCGCTTGCTCTTATATATAATACCATAAAATAAAAGGCACCCCGCCTCTAGTCTATGTTGTGGATCCGTCCCAGTTAGAGTACGCACAAACTAACCGTGGCTGGCCCGATGATGGAGATGTTCTTCTCGTTGGCCACTTTGTTGATTTTCCTCGTGAGATTCTCGGGAATGCCCTCCGCGATGATCGCAATGGTGCGCAGCTGAGAGAAAAAGAAGGAATTATTAAATATTTCATGGGGGAATAGATGTAAGTATATTAAGTTAAGTAGAAAAGCGAACTACATGTATAACAGTTTTATTGGGGATGATTCGAAAGAGTTGTCCCTAATGTAAAAGTTGGATTATGCCTTGAAATTATTTGCTATATAATTGGACATTATTAAAAGCATATGTTTATATAATTTCATTTACCCATATGTGAAGTGATCAATTGTATTCCTTTGATGGATTAAATCGCACATGTTAACATTCAAATGCCTGACCAAGAATACGAAATAGTGGCCATTCACTGTATTATCAATTATTATCGCCATTTTTGTTTACAATAAATCAATAATACATACAACCCCTAAAACCCACACTAACCTGTTCGAATTTGAATGCCTCCATCGTGCTCTCGTAGGCAGAGCGGAACGACGCAAAGCTAACGAGTGTGTCGGCGTCGGGATGCTTGAGGAAGGCGTCCTCCATCCTCTTGTAGACCGGGATCAGGATTTCCTTGTGGCCCCAGTAGTATTTCTGCTTGTGGTCGCCACTGTGGGAGGAAACAAGGATACAGTTTTTTTTTACATATAATAAACTTTAATTTGTTATTGTTTCTTTTGCAATGTTTAATGTTTATGTTTTTATTTTATTCATTTATTCACCTTTTAACATATTTTTTTTTTACTTTTTGTGAATTCGAACGCGATGAATTTAGACATTTTAAGGGTTAATGCTTTTGAGAGATGAATAGATGAGAAAACTCATCAAATCTAATTATACCGTGTTTGCATAAATATATACTAGAAATGTACTACCGCAAAATGGCCCGGGTTTTAAATAATCTAATCTAAATAGTTTATTCCACGAATTTTTAATGTCAGCGAAATATGTACGTTCCAACAAAAAATAGAGATTTACATGTAGCTAAAATCATCAACAAATTATGTACATTATTTATTGCACCGACATTTATATGTACATGTATTTGCTATTTCATACTCTTTTTTGTCATCTATCATTCATTAGATCTATCTTAAGAAGTGTCTTTATTATGAGACATAGAAAAATGTATATGGTTGATATCTTATTTCAGCTGTTATTGTGTATTCGAAATTGAGATATGATGAGCAATATATTTGCGATTTGCTGCTTAACAATTCAAATAAAATAAATTAATAAACTTTAAATTTTGCTAGAACCTAATAGGAAAAAAAAGTATTTTCGTTTATGTATAATAATTTTACCAAATTCGGTTCACACTGTTACATATAGTTTATTTTAACATGTAATTCTTCATCTCTATTTGTATCTTTGATTTTACGGGATTGTCTTAGCACTTTAGTTTCCACCTGCTATTTAAGACGTTAATTGCCACTTGCTTCATGTATGACGTAACAATTATTTTGCGCAATGTAAAATAACGTCGTTTGTTGTTGCCCTGCAAATTCTATTCGATTTCTTTAAAATACGATTTTATCGCTTTAAATGCATTTTTCTTTGTTTTTGTTTCGTTGTTGGTTGTTTGATTTCTATAACTAATGTTCTAAAATATGCTAGATACCCAAATGACAGCTATTAAGATTTCGAAGTGGAGCTTATCTTTTATCGCCCATTTGATAGAATTGAAAAGTGTATCAAAACTATATTAACGCACACTACTTAAAGATTATTTTATGACTTGAGAAATCGGTTAAAACAACGCGTTAGTGTAAAAAAAGGAAAATGATATTGCTAATATCTCCACATCTTGCATATATTTGATAGAAACATATACGTGAAATTAAATGCGAAAAACTACATAATCACCATGTGGTAATTGCCCACGCTCAACCGGAAGTAAATTTTAGCAGTAATACGATTGGTACCCGAAAATATGTGAATTTTATAAAGGCACGGTGAACGCTGCGCGTTCACCCGTGCCGATTACTAAACAGTCACTTACATTTACATACTCTACAAAACCTAATATAGGTCATGTTTAGCAAAGGGCTTCAGCCACTTGAAATTTTGCCTTAACGTATTTACTTATTTACATTTGCAATATATTTTAATTAAGTCAACGCAAGAAACTTCGATTTCGGCGTATCTATCTATTTATTCAACATTTTAATATTTGCACTTTGCAACCAACTTACACAAAGGGATACGTAAGCGCCACAACACTTGGTTCCTTCCTCGAGCACACGTAGTCGAAATCGAGCATGCCCTGCACCGCGCGCTGCTGCATGCCCCACACGATGGCTTTTGTTTTGTTTGTAAACAAAGCACCTGCAGCGCCGCCATGTTTCAAATATGGATAAAGACGTTAGTTAATTCGAATTGTAAATATATATCAATTAATGGATCATTATACAATTTGTACTTTAATAATAGCTTTTTAGACACAACTTGATGGATTGTTTGTTGTGTTTGTTTCTAGAAGCGATTTATGTTGTCATGTTTTCGTTCGGTACAGTCTATGCGCATCTGTCTATAAATTATATGCACTTTATACCATTATCTTACATTGGGATCCAGCTATGTGAAGGATATACGAGAGTTTAGAGATGGGTACAGGATATATATATTATATATGAAAAATACCATAAATGCATAAAATAAAATAGATAAACAAAGCACCTGCATTTGGTCGCATCTGATTGGCTGCCTCGCCGAGTGTGGCCGCGACGCCATTTTGTTGTTGCTCCAGGTCGGCTGCGGATGGGTTGCGAGAGGGCGTGCGGGGCGGAGTGCTCTGTTTAACATGATACAATCATATTAGCAGATTTTATAAACAATATTGAGTATCCAGTAAGAGTTAACTAGAGTTAAGAATATATTGATTCAGCTGATATTGCTTGTTTTGATGTAAATATGGCCAATGATGTAGCTGTGATCTATGACAGGGTGTTCGGGCGGGGTGCTTCGTTAAGGCGAAAGACAAAAATAAGATTTTGAATAATTTATCTGAACGTGACCTAATTTCTTTGACAACCTATATGTGCGAACAATCTAATTTACAGTGTTTTTCAAGCTCGGGGAGTTACATCCTTATTTACTTGTAAGACGGATATTCAAACGATATTCACAGGGGTGCACCTTAGCGGTCGCACGGTCGCATATGCGACCGTCGTTTTGTCCGCGCGAGTGTCGTTTCTGACAACACTCGCGCTAATGCGAATGTTCATTTGATGGAAATTAACTTCTTACAAATCAATTATATCAAAATGGAAATAAAAATTGCGCTCGCACCTTCGGCGCTCGCTTTTGGCATTATTATTATTATTTATTATATTATTATAGCGGTTATTTATAAAGCGCCTATGTAGACTAGCTCTAAGCGCAACAATTATAAATATGTAACTAAAATATTTAAATAATATATGATAAAATATATCTAATACACCAAAAAATTAACATAGAGCACGATATACAGTACTGAAATGCCTAAACCGAATTATATGCAACTTGGAACAAAATGAGTCTTTAGCTGTTTACGGAAAGCCATGAGAGACGTTGCATTTCTTAGGTGTGCAGGGAGTTTGTTCCATTCTCTAGGTCCAGCAATTGAGAATG
>LQRL01187962.1:42289-52704 GCA_001703475.1 Hydroides elegans
GTTTTGCTGTGTATGTCGATATGGTCTATAGGTTCTGTCTTCCGCGTGTTAAACAAGTAATTTACAAAAATGTCTACTTAATTTCAGGCAAAACCTTAAACGACTCGTTCTACTTTATTTTTGTTCTAGTAGGGAGTAAGAGTCGAACAAAAATGGTTAAAAGATAAACATAAAATGTATACGAGTACGTATTCTTATCTATATTTCACTCCATCAATGAACCATCAATGATTATATTGGAATAATTAAGGTACTTTAGATGAATTTGAGGGGGATTGTATGATTGGGGATGAAAGGATAAAGTCTTGAATTCCGGTATACAAATGAATAATGAGATCTGAACATAAACAAAAAACCGACATGAACTGGAATAAGATGATATCAGAAAAATAAATTTAATTGGTAACGAACACCTAGCTCGTTCTCAATTTCAGACGCGTTAGCTGTAATGTAGTAGACACATAAAAATAGTCAAAAATAGGCCATGTTAATTTTAGAGATAAATATATAATATATGAGTTAAAAAGTTAAGGAACGTGACTTTGTGTTGACAGCTTGTACTTGTGTGTAACGAAAGGTATAGATATCTGATATCTAGAGAAAACAAAAATAAGAGAACAGCAGGTTTCTTATTGCCATTTTTAAAGTATTTTGGCCGCACTTGGAGCTCCATTTTCAGGTAGTTTTTTTACGAACATGCCCTTAAAATTAAAACAATATATTTTTTTTAAATGTCAAAGCATGCAGACAAATTTCAATTAAATTTTCAAAAAAAAGCAGGGTAAAAAAGGAGGTTCCGAGTGTTGCCAAACCCTATAAATGTTCCCTGTAGCACAGAATTTAGCTTAGCTTAGGCCAGATACGAAAAGTATTAAACTTTATTATAATACAAGTTAAAATAGTTTTTATCATAATTGATAACACTTATCTAAAATCATATTATAACTATAGTCACATTCCGGGGTGCGTGTAAAATTAAGGAATAGTGATGTTCGATAAGGCTTGTTCTGAATGAATCGTTAGTTTTATTAAAACGTCTCAATTCAAAATCTCTTCCTCTTTCAAAAATGCAAATATATTCTAATTGTATCAAGCCCTTACATTGTAAATTAAAAGTATTGTACCTAGGTAGCGACTAACAATTATTATACAAGTTCATTATATTTGGATGTATTAATACTTTTTTGAAGAAAGCTAATAGATACTCATAGCCAAATGCTAATCTAAAGCTGTCTTAAATCATAAATAATTTTCCAAAAAAAACTATCAAACACATATTAAAACGAACACATAAGATGCAAATTGATAACCCAAAAATTAAAGCAAAGTATAAATCTCTATAAAAAGGTAACATGAGTGTACGTTTTGCAGACAGATATATTTCGTCAGCTGACAACTGTATGCAAATGGCCCGAGTTTATATTGCATGCGCTTATTTCTTTTAAAACATTTTATTTAAAGAGGGATATCATTGAAAATTTGGATTAATTCAGAGGGATGAATTACCGATAAAGCGTGTGCTAAATTTAACATTTTGAAGTGTCATGATATAAATGTTACAAAGGCCAATTGGTTTTTAATACTAAATGTTTAGTCATTTTGCACTAGGAATTTTAAAATCATTTATCCTAGCTTTAGCCAAGTTCATTTTTTCTAAGCAACAAATTCTATCCCATAATACAATTCAAGGAAGAAGATAAAGCTTAACATTCAACTTACCAACTTTTCATTCGAATATCCATAGCATCCCTTGTTTACAACAAGTACTATTATTATATATATTCCTAATGAGTAATGCATGAAAAATAAATTATCTATTGTTTCCCTTATCCTTGTTATAAAATGCATGTTGAAAGAATATATCCGTGAGTTAAATTAATTGAAGCTCTTAGAATTATAATCAGTGATAACATAAACTAAGAAAATATTCCTATATTTTTGAATGCATTTGTATATAAATAAATTTCGAAGATGTTAATCCTTATATATACAGGAGCAGGCAACAACAAAATGCTTGTCAATGAGTGCTGCCTAAACGTTTTTTTTTTCATTTAAACGAACAGCACCCGATGGCAGTCAGGTGAAACACATGCAATTAAAAAAAAAGGTATCAAAGAGTCAAAATTTTAGTAGTTACAATGGGGCGTGATTAATATATGACAGCTGTTGGAAGCGATCCAATCAATTAATTCATTTCAACTGAATTCCATCTTAGATTATTTTATATATTGATTTAGCTTGTAAATAAAATATCATATTATATATGTCATAACTGAATGTTGTCCAACATATTTACAACAAATTACATGTATATGAAATCATCAGAATAAATACACACTGCATGAGTGTTAAACAATTTATACGCAATCAAACATTACTTTTTAGGGATGTACATATTTTGGTGTAGCTGTTTTTCTTTTGTTCAAAGGGAAAACTGTAATTGGGAGAGGTGAGTGTAGTAAGTGCTTCGTATAAATACGTTTGTCTAATCTTTAAAGTTTTAATAAGCTTTGAGGCTACATTTGTCACTAAATCATGGAAATGATGAGCTTGACATATAAAAACAGCGTATAAAACCATGAAATATGTTGATGTATACTTTATAATAAATATTGTTTAATGATTGCGTGAAGTACATTTATAAAATCTATGTGTAATAAAATTGAAACAATTTATGATTACCTGATACAACTTTTTTATGTAATCTAGTTACATTTTTGTAGCTCTAACATTAAATGTTATCTCGATTGTGCATATATCAATTTGTTTTAAAAGTAATTTATAGACTGTGAAACAGAGCAATTTAATATATGGTCACATAAATATTCAATTTTATATACATGTAGAAATCTTGATGATGGTTCCATTATATTTATTATAATCTTATTTTATTTCATATTTTTTTGGGCCTTTATTTTCGAAGGGTCTGCTTTGGGTGGTTTATCAAGATTTAGAAAAATATTACATAATATTCTAATGAAATAAAAAAATAGCATGCATCTGACTTATATTTATACAAGGAGTAGGCTAGATGTGCGTAAAGATTCAAACAAAACACCACAAAAAGTTAAAAGCTACCTACATAAAATGAAAAGGCATCGTTTATGAGTCAACTTAAATTTTCCACATCAAGACAGTTTCTCTTTGAATCTAAAATATAATTATTAAGGATTAACTTTTTTTCATGAATATTCGTTTTTTTTTTCAACGAAAATATATCTTTTTTATATAAAAATAGAGCTTATAAGCACAAACAATGTTAACAAGTTTTACCAAATTAGAAAAAAAAACTTAACATATAGCCCTTGTATGAGTGAATGCTGGCAAGAAAATACAATTGCACTACGTGTTCAAGGGATATGGCACGGCCTCATGCAACAGCGCAAATATATTAACGACAAAAATATATAGAGCAAATCAATAATACCAAAAATAGTGATCACTTTACAACTGCTGAAATGAATTTAAAGCTAATTAATTATTGAATTATTCCGCATAATGGTGCATTCAGCGGACCTAGGCGTCTCCGTCTGTGGAATTTAAATTGGTAAAAAAACATAGTTATCCTTGCGGAATTAATAACGCTGGGTTTACTATGTTTTATGTCAATTTAAATTCCGCAGACGCAAAGAGCCGCTGAACGCGCCTTAACGTTACATGTATAATAGAATCTTACAACAAAGAATGATTTTGCACTAAATCTTTGCTTTATGTGTGTATGTTTTGGTGTGCTTTCTTCCATGTCGAGATAGCTTGCGGTGTGAAATTCAAGGATCCGAACCTGATAAGGGATGAAGAAGACGTCTCTATCTGCGTATCGGTTCACCTTCTTCTATCTTGTTTCTCTAGACAAATAACGAATTCGTGTAATGCACGTTTGTTGTGAACGTCCTTAGTATAAACCAAACGTCATCAAATGGTAGCTACGTTTTTTTAGATATAAAACATTTTGCGGTGCCATAGCAATTGGTGTAACGTCGACATCATTTTGGCAAGGGTCGTCCGTAACACGTCGTGCTCGGACGTGCCGTAGAATAAACTCACCTATTCTGGCCCCTATGGAAATGTTACGGACGTCTTTTATGTTATCTTTATGTCGCGTCACTTGTTACTACTGTACACCCGGAAAAGAAACGGACGTCATAAACGCCCGAAGGAGAACGTCAATTTGACGTTGATGGAAGTCTTGCCGTATGGAAAGTAGGTGCGATGCGATAACGTTATAAATTCTTTGCCTTCGATGAAGGTTTTAGCAAGGCTTTTGTAAACTAATGTAACTGTATCGTATATAAATATCATTTTGCTGCTGTATTCATTTGATCCGTAACATAACATATACACATTTAAGAAATCCTTTTTTATCAGCGATTGTTTTATATGTTAAGTTGGGTTTTGATCAATGCAGATACTTGCATGGAATCCTACCGATTTTGAATATATTGGAATGGCAGACAAGAAACGTTTTGTATATCTTTGAATTTGTCATTAACGGTTGTTTATATTTCATTTAAACTGTGACATCAAACGAACAGGCAAAGAATCACTTTTTATTTTCTAAAGAAGTTATCATTTCTTTTGAAGATCCAGGGACAACCGAATGAATATAGGCCTGGTTTCTGTTCCATGAAGCCTTAAATCATCTTGGTCCTAGAAACTGGTGCCATTCAAAATAAGGACAAGGCGGTTTATATAATTGCCTTGAAATATTATTTTGTAATTTGTATTAATTACTCTTGTGTTGTATATGTTTAGAAACCAATGAAAACTACAGCAGTCTTTGGCGGTATATTTTATTAAATCAAATGTTTATAGCAACACCCCCTGACCATGGTAAATGTACCAATGAGATTATTTTGAAGCAAATTGAAAACGGCAAGGGAAGGGTGGGATATTAAAATATATACATGTAAAATAGTATATGTTAAAATTAGAATATAATGGTATTTGATAAGACAAAACTGACGCATTGATTTTTAAATTGAACAACTTGCATTGCAATAACGCGAAAACGAATGAATGGAGACACATCGAACTGCCGCAGTTAATGCGCTGGCTTGTATTTAAACAACCAATGAGAGTGTAGTGAGGATCCAATCGCCTAGGCAACACATCGCGCAATTAAACAGCTTTACCGAAGACAAAGCTTTCACGATTATTTCTTTCGAAGATCCATGGCTTACTTAAGTAATATCGGGCTTCGTTTGGTTGATATACTATCGAGTCCTTAAATCTTTTTGGTCACGTGTTTATAAACATTTTAAATATTTAATTTGTTTTTGTTTAAATTCACGTCTATCACGTCATGTCTATCACGTCATGTCTATCACGTTAACTCAGGAGATGAAAACTCCAAAACATAGCTAACGTTATATGATATCAAGGGATACACAGAGGGACAAAATACATCCATGAACAAATTCAACTCTATTACCAAAAGTGCATTTTCCTGAGATGGGGCCGATAATCAAATTACATATCGATCTTCTATCGTCTTCATTTCATAGTCAGAAAGCAAAACACACGCACACATTAACATAATAAGTATCTAAATCTAATAATAGTTGGAAAATTATTATACAAGTGATTGTTTCAAAGTGAAATATATAACTGTCTAGACACATTTTTTGTTGCTGTTGCTTTTGTGAAAACGAGATTTTGTGTCGAATATAGCATTTGACCGTGTTATAGGCATTTTTAGTGAAATTTAAATGCTTTTCAAAATGGATGCATTTTTTATTGGTTTCCTTGGGTTCTTCTGAGTTAAAGATTGAATTTCTTGAAATCGGGCTAGATTTAGTCCACCTGATAATTTGGATAGAGGCCAAAGCTATAATTGAGGCTAAATGATCAAATTTTTCCTGTTTTAAGCGCATAAAGTTTGTTGTCATATTTAAAACTAAACAATGTACAAAATGATGAGTAAATCATGTCCAGGACTAGATAATGTTCACTGGCGTTAACTCGGTTCGCTAGGTTCACCAGTGAACCAGGTGAAATCTTTGGTTCGCTACGTTTGCTACGTTCACCAATGAACCGAGCCGTGGCCCCGTTCACTACGTTCGCTAGGTTCACCAAAGCATGAAGCGAAAGAATTACATTCATAGTTATTGCGTCACAATACGTTTCCTAGCTAAAAGCCATGTTTTTTTACGTCACAGCATTTAGCGTTTGTGACGCAATGAATAATTTGAACATTTACAGTGATTTTCGTTTTTTTTTTGCTTTAGAAAATGTTACTAATTATCAATATTAAACAAGTTAAGATTAATTTTAAATGTATATTTTATTGTATATTGTACAAGAAAAAGGTTTGTATATGTTAAGTACATTGCATCGAACCCATAATCGAATGTGTATGTTATCATGATGAAAAAATACAAGAAAACGCTTTGCAATTGCATGTTGCTGTGCATTTGAATAACATTTTATAAATAAAGACATATTTAACAACGATAAGAAGTAAAGCAAAAGGAACACGAAGAAAAATAAGAAGGAAGAAAAGAAAAAAATATATTTAAAAAAAGATAAAAGAATATGTTATATTCTTTTAAATTATAGATAGCGTCTCGAATATTCATTTCCTACATATTTCTTTTTTTTTTTTTAATTTTGAAATTATTTTACGATTCTTGTGTGAAAATCAAGACTTGGCCTTTAGCAGTAAATTGGCGATACAAATGCATTTTGTTTAATAAACCACTATTGTACTACCATTCACTGGTGAACCTAGCGAACTTAGTGAACGGGTATTGTGCTACCATTCACTGGTGAACCTAGCGAACGTAGTGAACGGGTATTGTGCTACAATTCACTGGTGAACCTAGCGAACGAAGTGAACGGGCATTGTGCTACCATTCACTGGTGAACCTAGCGAACGCAGTGAACGGGTATTATGCTACCATTCACTGGTGAACCTAGCGAACGTAGTGAACCGGTATTGTGCTACCATTCACTGATGATACACCAAACATGCGCCACGCTTTTATATATTCTATAAAAGTGTTTGGTGAACCTAGCGAACCTGGTGAACCCCGGTGAACATATTCGAGTTCTGGACATACCTCACTCTTTAAATGATTAAAATGGTTAAAATGTTTAAAACTATTCAACTGTTATCTAACTTAAGTCCAATTAATATATTAATAAAATGCGCAAATACTACACTGATTATGTAAGAAATGAAATTCAGGTAAATTTAACCCTGATACATATACATTTACCATCTACAGACACCATTGCAACTCGAATCACCACATGAATCCTTAATTAGATATGAAAATATCTGTTTAGACATGATGTCGGGTTATAAGGCATTGTTGTAACATATCCTTTTCAACTGATAAAGCTAAGGAAAGGTTAGCCGGTTATGTTTAATCATCTTTCAATAACTCATATTGCAAATAGGTGCTATAGAAGTTGATGTCCTCATTATTTTAGATGCTATATTTTCATTATCTATCAAAAGTTTAGCGCAATCGAAAATGAAGATGTTTATTTTAGGTTTCATCTTTTCAATATCAAAATAGAACAAATAGTCAAATCGGTACATTGAATGGGGTTGATAAAGGCATTCATAATTGAACTAAGTTACTTTTGGAAAATGAATAAATTTCACACAGAATAAATTCTCAAGAGTTGAATCTCAAACATAAGATGAGTCTACATCTGAATAAGTGAATTTGCACTTACTTAACAGAAACTAAGTGAAGGGTTCCGTGCGTAAAGGTACTAAGTACATTGGTTGTGTTTTGAGAACGTCAACATAAAACACAACATAATTGCGAATACGTTTTATCGCGGACTTGTTGCCTATGATTTTTATCGACGTTCGATTTTGTTATATGACTTGTATCCAAAGTCATATGTGACACATTTATATGTCAGATAAAAACCCCCTTCATTGCACATTGAATTAGTATCTTTATGCACGGAACCCTTTAAATCTTAGCATCGGTTTAGAACGTCTGTAGTCAAAATCGAACTTAAATCACCTATAAACACGGATTAAGAGAACATCCAGGGTAAGCTATGCAATTACAGAAGACCTACTTTTTTCAATACATTTCATGGAGGTGTGACTTTTTAACCAATTAAGTGATATGCACTTAAACTAGGTTACATCAGTTTTGATTTTTAGAAGTTAAAGTACAAACATATTGAGAACTACGGTATACGATTGTAACACATACATGTATAAGGGCCTGGCCACATTGGAAGCTTTTACTTGCTTTTATTTCCTAACAAAGCTGTCTTCCAATGTATTTCTTAGGGAAAACCAAAAACAACGAGCTGTTAGGTAGCTTTAACTCGCTTTTTTAGTTTCCCATAAGGAATACATTGGAAGCCAGCTTTGTTAGGAAATAAAAACAAGTAAAAGTTTCCAATGTGGCCAGGCCCTTATTCCCAATGTTAACTAGTTAAGATGGTTATCATATACTGCTCCCAATTATCCATCCGTTTTGCAAATTATCAACCGAGTGAAGGCGTAGGCATTTGAGTAAAATCTATGCGAACATGTTATCGTTTCGCTATACGCAAATGCATCAATGTCACTCGGTGAGCAATTGATAACTGCAAGCTATAATGCACATGGTAATGATTAAAATATGATCAGAATAGGTTCGGAACTAGTTTGGAAATGTGTTCTGGCACATTGTCTAAATCAATGAGGAAAATGCAAACGTGGATACCCTCAAAACGCAAACACAATCGCAAACGCAAACACATGTGTGGAGGCATTACTTTAGTATATCAGAAATCTACGTTATAAAAATATCAAATTATTCACTTTGAAGCTCACCCTATGATAACAACCAATTCCACCTTCAGACGTACTCAATTTGGAATTCAATTTGGCATCCATACTCACTGACTGTAAAAAATAGCCCAAAGAATCTTTCCACATACATGTACTTACCAATGTTATATGAGATACGGTTTATTTTCGTAATTTATTGCAGGGCATCCCAGGTTATGGGTTCGTTTTAGGACGTATTTTGTTAGTAATTTGTCTGTCTGCTAACTGAGTAACCGTTGATTAGACCATTCGTAGACGAGTACAACATTTAAAAGAACTGTACCTTGGCGAAGGGCATCCCAACATTGTATTTAAAGAATGGAGCAGCAAAGTATAACACCTTTTGCGAAAAAGAAAATAGTTTATTAGACAAAAAAACTGGGATATCCTTATAACACATTTTGTGAGGAACGTCTGGTGGGGTGCTCTTCGCGTTTCGGCACCTGCACCATCGAAACTTTCATGCAGTATCGAAGCTCGCGTTTACGCATTAAAAAATAGTATTTGTGGAAATCAACAACTCAACAGTCACAATGTTTATGTGGCGTTCTAAAGCCCACAGGGGTCAGACACGGGCGAGGTGTCTAACCAAGAGCTAGGGTGGTGTTTTGGTATACGCAAATGACGACGACGGATTCTAACTATAACTATTCATTGATAATATATATATCTTTAATATATACACTTAACATTCAGGATACATAGACGATTACCTTAGATATAATAGATTTCTGATTTCGTTCACAAGACACTGTTTACTTAATTCCGGAAGTAGAATAGAGGAAGTAGTTGGGGCCAAAACGCGCTGGTGTCCGTCACATTTATATATTTACACCAACATCCTATGCGTTGGCATAGCAACCGTTTTAGAGGCTCTACACTGTAAGCTAAATGTGGTCATATTTCGATGATTTTAGTGGACCGGGGGTGACTCAGTGCAACGTTTGCACACGTTTTGAGTTTTGTATCTTGTCTCCTATGAATTCCTTTTGTTTTTAAAAGGGGATAATTAAGTTTAATATTAATTAATTTAAGAAGAAGCCGTAGAACGTTAGATTATGAAAATATATGTAAAGTAAGCTCGAATAACGTATAAATATGATGTTACAATAGCAAAACCTAACGCGTTGTGACCTTTACGTTATTAACGATCAACTCAAATCAATTAGTGTCTAATTACTGTCAAAATATATAATTATATCATATAAATCAAAAACTATATATCGGATCAATATGGGAATCCACATGAGTATTAATTGTTATAATATCTTTTATATGTGAAAAAACTGCAATAATCTATGAGTAGTGTAACTATGGATAAAGCTCGACGTATGACTCATCCGTGCAAGCGTGAACATGTTTATTGCGCTGACGTCATCAGTGCAAGTTGAAACATGTTGTGGGTATTCCCCGTGGTTATTCCAACCACAGGCGGGAAAATGAGGTCATGGGTACACCGAACGACTGATTATGGGAAAAAGGCAAAAGGGGATGTCATATCATGTAAAATGAATCAATTTTTGAAACACATTTACTCATGGGATGCTTTCTTTTTGTATCATCAGTGAAGCATGCCCCTATCACGTGAACACCATTGGCTAGGCAATGAGGTCATTTC
>LQRL01187964.1:0-11877 GCA_001703475.1 Hydroides elegans
CTCGTCCGTACAAACTACCATCAATAATCACGCTAAGTCCCCAAAATCACCATTTTTCAAAAATTCGCCAAAATTACAATTTTTGAGATTTTTCAAAAATTATACGCCTAAGCACAGCTCCAATATGTATTTGTTCCATGTGCCAAAGGAAAATAAAAACCATCGAGGGATAAGCGAGCACTCGTCCGTACAAACTACCATCAATAATCACGCTAAGTCCCCAAAATCACCATTTTTCAAAAAATCGCCAAAATTACAATTTTGAGATTTTTCAAAAATAATACGCCTAAGCACAGCTCCAATATATGTTTGTTTCATGTGCCCAAGGTAAAATAAAATCCATTGAGGGATAAGCGAGCACTCGTCCGTACAAAGTAGTGCACCTAGGTGTCGACAGACGGACAGACGGACAGACGGACAGACGGACAGACGGACATGGTTCATTGGTCTTATAATTCCATTGAACGTATAAAAAACTTGAAATTTTTTTGATAGCTCAATTATTTGTTGTAGTGACGGACGGACAGTACTGAATACTATAGTCCTCCGCTTCGCGCTAACGCGGCGGCGGAGGACTAATAAAGTATACTTACCTAATTTTGATTTCAGGAGTGTAAAGAGAGATTCATAAATTTGCTGACTCCAGCTGGAAGTGTCAACTCCTTCAATGATTGTCTGAAATACGATTTCGACGCACAATATATAAATTTTGAATCGAACACTTGGTTTTCAGACTTAGTATGACGAAAATTTTTATTTTTTTTTTATTGCAAAGTTGTCATTAAGTACCGCTGTGTATATTTAACCAGATTTAACACAAATTAAACATTTGTTACCATTCAAGAAGAATAATTTGAATGTAATGAACCAGAACTCACCGCATCGATTGATGTGAGGATAATAAATAAAGTTCTGCAGTAACCAAATTTAGCTTCTCCCTAAGAAGAAACAACATGGTTTTACAGACTTGGATTATCTTTTTACATTTTGAAAATTAGATTCAAATGCAAACCAACTAAGGAGCCCACTTACTAAATCTATTTTATTTGTGTATAATTCAAACTTAATTTAAACCACAACAGCATTAGTTAAATCGGAAAATAAAGAGTATGAAAATAAGTTTTTTTTTAATCAATAAAGAAACACAATCATCTGATTCACACAATGGATAACCCAACACATTTTTATCTATGTAAAATATAATACATGTAGTATGTTTTAACAAATAGATAAATAAAACAACGCAAAACTCATCAAAAAGAAAGAATCCTACCTGCTCTGCATTGAAGAGATCAGAATAGTGCTTAAGAATAACATTGAGTCCCGTTTGGTTCCCACGCCAAGCATCCACTCCACACATGTTGTTTAAATACATTATCAACTGATGGGCTTTCTGCCAACCTGTAAATAAAAAAAATGTTTGTAACACACGAGCAGAACTCATCGTCCTTTAACTTGTCAACTGAGTATTTTAGTTTACCAGATGTATTCGCCATTTATAGATTTGCAGCCAAAAGCGTCAGAGAAAATTTGCAAAATGAAGACCTTTTCATTTTAAAGACTATATGACATTTAATATAAAGATTACAGCTCGTAACGGTTAGAAACGAACGTCGAACAATGGAACAAATTCAGACACTTATTACATGTATAGCTAAGCCCGTCGTACCCAAATTTCGATTAGCCACACTTTGACACAGTGCGCTCACAGTCTTTCGCTTTATAAGTGCATCCATGCCTTCCTGCTGCCCAGCGAGACACGTCAAGCACTCAAAGGTGTCACTCATCAATTGCGTTTCTTCCTCGCTCGGATTTGATCTGAAATTATATATCAAATAGCCTACATATTAAATATGTTTCAAACTATCATCGATTTATCAAGGGCAAATTAAGCAGTTATTATGACGTCATTTTGGACACTTTAGGACCCATTAATAAGATATATTGAAAGCTTTATCTACATGTATTTTAAAATGAAACGGAACTCCTTTCACTTAAGTTTTGCAAAATCAATTTGTAATATGCTGTATATTAATAAATTGATTCAGTGATCAAAAAAAAAAAAAAAACAAGACTGTCCAAGGACAGTGTGCCACTGCTTGCAAGGGGTTAAACTCTATTTATTCAAACATTTTTCTCACTTTGATTTTACCAGTCTCGATGATCCTACCTGCTAACCTGGAGTGATGATGCACCAATTTAAGACTCATTCACATTCCCACACAGACACAATCTTTTTCCTCATATGGTGTCCTTCATATGCAGTCAAAAACGTTCACCGGTGCCGACATCCTCGTGTGGGCAACGGCAAACATATGAGATGAAAGTGCTCGATTTTCGTGCACTTAATCTCATTTTAGCCTTAAAGTAGCAAAAAATATTTTTCGGATAACCATTATTGTTTTTCTGTATTGGCTTATGACAAACACATGGCCATCAGAAACAAAACTGATCACTTAACTATCAAATTTGTTCAGGAAATGCAACACCTCTTACATATTCAGATTCGCGAAAATGTTATTTTATGTAATTAACTGCATAGAAGATTTGATTCTGAAACAACGCGGAGAATAACGATAGAATAATAGGAATTCAAGTTCTGATTACAATAAAGACACAACCAATGTATGATGGTATGACCAAATACATGTTATGATGTTTGCCAAAGCTCTAACGAAGCTTGTGAAACATAAATCCAACTTTGTCAAACCATGAGTCGTGTGCGAAATTTCAAGACAGCTTGTTTTGGGGAAAACCGACTTCATAAAATGCAAAAAGTTTTCATTTTGATTTCGGGATATATCGTAATTGAAATCTCCAACTATAATGAGCTTTTCCGATGTCCGAAATCGTGTCAGCGAAAGGATGTGTTCTTTGAAATTGTTGTAACTACATTTAGGCGACTTATAGACCACTATAATTGTTGCCAAATGGTGAGAAGAGGGTCTATTGAGTTGCACCATCAAGCCCTCAAGCTCCTTGGTAGATATAGTTTCAACACAACCAATATTGATTGATTCTTTAACATACATTGCAAGCCCATGCGGAGGTCTAACTCCATACACAGGTGTCTGATCATTTCGGATAATCGGCAGAAAACCCTCTATTTTAAAATCAGAATCTAAGTCATGGCCATCAAGTCGTGTTTCCGCAAGACAAATGACATCAGCACATGTGAAAGTGCTGTCATTTTGTATCAAAGGGAAATGTAGGCGTAAACTCTGCGTGTTCTGAAAGACAACAGAAAGTTGACGATTGCAATCTTCACAAGGCTGGTACGATAAGTCAACAGGTCTCTCTGTTCGCAAACGTTTCATTTCATCAACGACGCGGTTATCAACCTGGATATTTCCACTCAATCCATTCAGCAAATATAAACCCTTCAAGCTTGTGACTCGACTAAATGCTACATAATGTTGGTGAGGTCGAGAGCCAGTGGCCATGTCAACAATTACACAGGATTTAGTTTGACCCTGAGCTTTATGTATCGTTTTAGCCGAGGAAGCTTTAAGAGGGAATTGTTGTCGGACAATGGCCTTTCGTCTAAACATGAAAGTTCTACGAATGCTCCATATTGGGGTCCATTCAACTGACACTTCTGGGTACTTCTTGTAATAATGGATATATTCTTTTCGTGTGTTTCGTCCAATAGTTTTATCAGGAAACTCGACCCAAAGACAACTGGGAATAGTACTGGGCTGCATGTAGTGAATCATTTTCAAAACACATGGTGTGCCGTTGCAGATACCATCCTCAACAGATACGTTATGAGTGGTGTCATATTGAAGTCCTAACGCAACTTTTAACACTTGACTTAAGTTGCCAGTATCATTTGTCTTTTTCCCATCAAGCTGTTTCAGGATTCTTTGTTTTACACTTTCCTCATCCTCGCCTAAAACGGTGTCCGAGCAATTGATTTCTGCCTTTTCTGTTTGCATGTCATTGAACAAATTTGCATTATGATTGTCAACAGAAGCATTGCAGGGAAACAAATGAAGCTCATTTTTTAGTTCTCTGTATCTCTGATTCGACGCATCAATTCTCCGTGTACAGAGAAGAGCTGTATCTTCTTGTGTTTGTTTTCCTTCTCTTATTCGGTTTAGCAGTTCCGCAAAAACTATATCGTCTTTTTGGCGCATTATCTCAGTCAATTCAAACATTTTGAAATGTTGTTGCCAAAGATTTGGAGCTAAAGTGGCATATCCTTCAGAGCAATCTGAGAAGATCCAACTATCTCCAACAGGTCTTAATTGGAAAAGATCGCCTACCAAAATGATATGAACTCCACCAAAAGGTTTTGTATTCGCTTTAATTTCTTGCAACCTTGCGTAAAGGAAGTTCAGCATTCCGTTGCCAACCATTGAGACTTCGTCTATGATAAGAACAGACAGGCCCATAAACTTTGACTGAAACGTATTTCGCTTCTCGTCAGACAGTGGTTTGTATACAAGCTTTTTATTCGGTTCTATACCAAATGCACTATGTAAAGTGGACCCGCGGATGTTGTATGCTGCGAGACCTGTGTAAGCACACATTTGGATTCGTATATCCTCAGGATTTTGACCCGATTCTGAACACAGTTTTCTATGTAACGCTTGATAAAGTGCGCGGATCAACAGTGATTTGCCGACGCCAGCACCTCCAGTAATGAAAAGACAAAGCTGATGCTCTGGACAAAATGTAAGCGAATGCACAATATGTGTGAATATTTGCCTCTGTCTGTGATTCAGTTTAGATAACAACTCAAGATATTCCATTTCTGGGCATCTCGATTGTATTATATCAACTTGATCGTTTGCTAGATGAGTTGCTAAACCAATGTCATCGCCTAAGTCATAATATGCATGTTCACGAGTTTCGGGTTTGTAAAACACGTATTTTGATGACTGAACCGGTTCATTTTCTGCATCTCGAGCTTCTATACTTTCGATATTTGCAGAAATGTCACTGTGTTCTATTGTTAAATTCTCTGATGCTGCTTGCTCAACTTTTTCTAATAGTTCTGTGTTCGCATCATATTGTTTTTTCGTTTCTCTTATTTGCTCAAAGACTGACTTGATACGCTCTTCATAACTGCTGCACTGAGCTAACAGATCTTTTTCTTCGTTTCGCCAAGGAAAGAACAACATTAACTGTTCTCGGAAGTAATTTTCCGGGTCAACAGTTTTGTTATACCTCACATATCTAATGATTTTTGGTTTCGTACGGAGATTTAGTTTGAACTCGCCAATATTTACTGAATAACGAGTTTTACCTGACGTTTCCATGCCATTTTCGTTTTCTGAATTTTCGTTCATTTGGTCATCACCGTCAACCAGATCTCCATCATGACGTTGTTTCGTTTTTTGTGAGGTTACAGAAATGACCTTAGAAACAAAGTCCGCAAGACAATAGTTTTCCAGAACTGAATGTCTCCTAGAGTATCTCTTGACTACATTGTCCGCCTCTATGTCAAATGAACTGTCAGGTAATGCTTCTAATTCCTTTTTGCTTTTCATAAGAAAAGTTCGATCGCCTGGAGGTGCTGTCGGAATGAATTCACATGCTCTCCTTTTTGATGACATACTTTGTTGAAGGATAAGATAAGCTGCTTCCTGAGCGCTCACTTCCACAGCGTTCAAAAATTTGTTCCCGATGTGTCTTACAGATTGTTTCAGTGTTTGATTTCCTTTTTTTGCCTCTTTGCAGGCCTCTGCCATTAATGTGCTCATTCCTTTTGCGCTTTTATTTATGTATGATACTATGTACATAGCACATGCATATGCATCAAGAATGAATTGTATGTCGTGATTTCCTTTCCATACGTTGAGCATGTCTTTGATGTATGGGTTTATTCTATTTTCGTTTGGTTCCCGTTTAAGAAATACTTTTTCAGTCGAAATGCTTGATTGAACTGCTTTTATGTAATCACTTTCACTTATTTCAATGCGACTTAAAAAGTCATCAAAGGTGATGCATTCGACGTCGACAAGTTGCTTCTGAATAGTTCTATAATGTTCTTCATAAATCGACCGATCCTCTCCTTCGTAAGGCTGTAATATAACTGTCTGTCGCATGGGTGGAAATGGGATTCCAAATCGACATTCTGCCTTACCACCTTTCCGGCATGTTCGTGAATGCTTGTGTTTTTGCATGGCCAAATATTGTGTGGATGTCGGGTCCACATTTGCACTGGATGATGCTACGTTGTCAATATAATGAATAACGTCTTCTTCGTTATCGTCACCATATTTTGGAGAGTTCTTTATCCATACAAGCATGTGAATATGTGGAGATCCTCTCTGTTGGAACTCTACGCGATAGAAAAAATCTTCCATTTCGCCCAACGGACTGTTTGGACTTTTCAAAATAGTTTGAATGAATTGTGAAACTCTGTGGTCAAAGTGTCGCACACATGTAACCGGATCTGACTGAACTAGGCGCGATCTGATTTCCCAAGAAAGAGAATCTGAAGCGACCGCTTCAGTGTAATCCGTATCATCAACCAGCTTTCCGAGAGTCACTATAAGCTCAGACCAATGTAAATCATTTGCACTAAAAGACAGAAACAACGTGGGAATTCCTAGTTGTCGAATCATTGCAAAAACATCCTTTTTTTGTTGCTCCCAATATTGAGGCGAGTTTCGAATAGTTTTAAAAATTCTATAACCTTCGTCTAATTTAATTAGACTTTCGCCCATGTTGTCTTTCAAGATATACCCAGCGGTGTAGGTTTTTCCTTTGGTTTTACAACGTCTTACAGCAAGGTTAACTTTATTACATACTTGCTCAGTCTGTAATCGTTTCATTTTGTAAAACAAATTAGGAATATGAAGAGCCACTCTTCGATCAACGCTTCGCAATTCCCATTTGCAAATGTCGCTATAATAAACCGGTATGTGTCGTTCTGAATTATCAATGCGTTTTTGCCCACTAAAAATTGTGGGAAAAGCAAGGTACTCTGAATTAGGGTCTTTAAAAATACTGAGGGGTCTCTGGCCTTCCCCAGGTGCTACTGATAGAATGGCATTCCTATCATAGGTTTGATCATCGAGAAAAGTCATCAACGGGCTCTCATCTTCTACTTCGCTAAATACGTCTGAATCATCGTTTTCACTTTCGGCTAAATTTGAAACAATTTTGTCGGTCGCTGCGTTACTCACAGTCCAGTTTTCATCAATGGTTACATTCGCTTCTTTGTAAAACTCACTAGTTGTTGTCAATGTTTTTAATGCCTTCAGGACACATGCTGGTCGAACATTTTCAGTTACAACTGCACTTTTCATTTCTTTCATTCTTTTAAGCTTAATCGGAACGGTTTCTGACTCGTTTTGTAGTCTGGGTAAAGCACGAATAGTTGGTTCGATGTCTGTAGGCACATTTACAACCGATCCTTTCAAAGAGAATTGGCCTCCGCTGTTTAAAGATCGAATCTGCATAAATGGTATTCGCAATGCAATCAAGCGTTCCTCTAGACCATTAAGTTTTAATTCTGGTATTTGTTGTGGAAAGGCCATGCCGTTGAAAATAGAAAGTCGTGGAACTTTTCCTTGGCGCAAGTTATTAACACATGTATTGCATATCCATTCCTCATTCCCGACGGAACGAAAGCCAGTTACACATTGCAGCAAGAGTGCTGAGTCTATGCATTTGGATACAGAGGACAACAGTCTGACAGATTGTTTGAACCAAGTCTGGTTACAACTGCTGCAAACATATGAACAAGAGTCTCGAATTGCTTCATTAAACTTGTCAACAGCTTCTTCAAATGAAAATCCCATTTTCCGCTTCTTTCTATGCATGTAGTCATTGTTATTGTAGGCCTTTCTTTTGCGGGTCTTTTTCATTCCTTTTGCGGACCTCTCTCTGTACTCTTGTCTTTTGTGTTCGTCAGACAACATCTTTTTCATGCTGTCAGCAGTTCTCTTCCTATGTATTTGTCTTTTTTGTTCATCTTGTAAAATATTTCTCATGCCCTGTGCTGATTTAACCCTTTCTTTTAACTTCTTCTGCGAATCTTCTCGCATTTTCCTCATGGCTTCAAGAGATTGTTGTCTATGTTCCTGTCTTTTGTTCTCGTCGGTTAGAATTCGTCTTTTAGCTTCAACTGATCTCTCTTTATGCTTTTGCTTTTTTTGCTCGTCTGATAGTATTCGTCTCATAGATCGGACGGATTGTTCTTTATGTTGTTGCTTTTTTCGCTCGTCTGTAAGCCTTTGTCTCATAGCTTCAACAGATTTTGCTTTATGTTTTTGTCTCTTTTGATCGTCTTTCAACATGTTTCTCATACTTTCAGCTGATCTTTCATTATGTTTTGACCTCCCTTCGATTGTACATAGTCGTTTTCTCATTGTTTCTACCGACAACTTGTTATGCTGTATGCGTCCATCTTTCGTTTCCATCAACTTTCTCATTCCATCAAGAGATCTCTCTTTGTTTTGTTGCTTTCCTTCTGGGGTACTACGCACTCTTTGCATTCTTAATCTAGCTGAATCATTTTCTTTTTTCCGAATAGCTTCTTTCTGACGCCTCTTTTTCATATAGCTTTTCATGTATTCATTCTTTTTCTGCACCTTTGCTTCTGTTAAATCAGATCTCCCTTTTTGAAATAATTTCTGTCGTTTTTGTTGGTCTTCAAAATATGTTTGTATTGCTTTGGTGGTATCCACACGCTGGGTCTCTGTTTGATCGGGTGATTCTCGCTTCTTCGTGATACTCGCTTTGGTGTTTAAAGACTCGATTGGAGAGGATGGTGAGATAATCTCAATAGACTCCGTTTCATTCTCAATGGATTTCTGTGATATATTTAATGGAACCAATTCGAACTGCTCAGACGGTCGGAGTTTGAGTGACTCCATAAACAGCTGTTTAATATGACAAACCAAGCCATTCAAATTGTCAAATACTAGCAAAACAGCAGTTCCATCTGGTTCCAACAAACCATCTTTCCCCCTGGAATGGGAGTCAAACGTACAGAAATGAGATTCTACTTTCGCTATCGCAATCGCCAGGCCACCACAAAAAAGCAAGCATGATTGTGTACTTTTGAATAATTCAACAATAGATATGTCGATCCCTTTAACTATGCATTCATCACCACCAGATGTGCTTGGGTTCAAAAGACCAACCGCATTATCGCTTTCGGACTGATTGCATGTATAGGATTTCTTTGGAAAATGAATTACGTTTGGTAGCTCATTTGCCATGAGCATCTTTGGTTGAACACCAAGCGTTTCGCAGTGTTTCAAAAACATTAAATCACCATCAAATAAACATGAATCAATGTCTCTTTGTGTCCATGGTTGAGGGTCTTTTTGAGTCATGCGTATCAATGCTATTAAAGAAATAAATGCACATTGTACTCCCGGACAGTGAAACCGAGTATCTCCTTGATGGAAAGTTCCCGATATAACCTTACATGTTTTAGGTGTATGGGTAGAGATTGACAGATTTGATTCGTCTTGATCACACCGCAACTCATCACGGTTAGTGGAGCTCTGTTGTCTTTTCAACCGCTCACGTTGCTGCGAAGCAGTTACACCCTTCCGTCTTCGTGGCATTGCAAAGGTTTCGATTGCGTTATTGTACCAACCAAGTTTTAGTTGTTTAGGTTGTTTTGTTCGTTTCGTTTGAGAGTTTTCTCGTATAGTTCACCACAGTTTTGTCACGATTTGAGCCGTTAATATCCGAAAAGCACGTGACGCGTCGCTTTCGGAGTCTGCAATTCGTAAATTAAGCCAATATCATCCACATGAACTGCAGAAATGTGGAATCACCTCGCTTTCGGACGATAAAACCGAGGTCCAGCTTTATCGAACACCCCCTATTCGAAAACTTTTCAAAATCGAAATAAGTTTTCAAGTCGGGTCGGACTTTTTTTTCAAATCAGTTTACAAATGGCAGAGGATGAGTGTCTGATGGATGAACTGCCGAATTCTGCTATTAAAAGTCTAGTAGAGAACAGTTGCAAGTAGTGACAGTTAAGTAGCCGTAACACTGGTTGCGGTACAATTAATAATGTGTGGGTCAATTAAGAACAGTTGCCGTACCGCACAAATGTACTTGTCAGTCACTTTTTAAATGCGAATAGCTGTCTTATTGTTCAAACAAATTCGTTCATTGAATATAGGCTCAGCCTAATATGTATCCAAACAGTTAGAGAAACACAAGTTAATATTCCGTTATCACTTTCTTCTACATATGTAGCTATCCCTGGAAATGGTTCAGGCTTATCCTCAAAAGGACTAGCGTCTCAACTTGAACGATTCCGGAGCAGCTGTGATGACGAAATTATTCCAAACCTGCAACAAATAAAAACATGTATTTAGCTATCTATCTTATATAGTTGCTTCATAATGCAATTTAATGGCTGCAGCAATTTTTGACTTGCACTATGAAACAACCAAATATTTCACCTGTGCTGTGCTATTATAAAAATAAAGAGCTTTACGGCTAGATTGAAATAAATCGATCAACAATTATTCCATTTACACACATTTTATATAGAAATAGATACGAACATGTCTATCGCTTCACCTCGTACCTTTCTTGTATCGGGGGTTTATTCGTTTTAAACGCGTGTAAGGGACCCCCCTATTTACATATTTTTACGGATGCCCCCCTTTCCGACGTAACGACACGCATATAAAACAAAACAACCCCTCAAATATAAAACAAAAGCCCTTTTGAAAAGTTATTTAAAATATTACAAAAATAATAGCACAACATAGGTATTGATTGAAAAATAACTTTCGGACTTCTGAATACATCTTGGAGGTGCTGAGTATCCTACCAAAAAAAAACAGGAAATGATTAACATTTCAGAATTTCAACAATATATAAAGATAGAAAGACAAAGATAACAAGGAAATATATTAGCGAAACATTTCAAAATACTTAAGGCAAGTGAGTGCCAAACCTTGTTTAAACATATATTATAAATACAATCAAAGCTAGTGATATAAATAGTAAAATATCATTTTAGCTTATGATGACAAAATATACCATTCTAGAAGAGTTGAAAAATAATAAGGAACCGAGTGATGTCTACTTACAATACTTCAAAAGCTCATTCTTTACATGGAGGTTATCTGAAAAAGAGGAAAAATGAAACCATTTGCGAAATGTGCAAAATGACTATTTTTTCGCGCATGCGCGACCGGTAGTTGATAGAATTTGATTGAAAATGTCAAAAGGTACATCCAATATTCAAAGATTCAAATAGGGCGCAGCAGCGAGTCTTAGGGTCTAGGCATTTTAAAGATACTGCAAAACAATAACAAGGAATTATTTGTGAAATACGAAAAGGCCCAAATCGCCCCTGACTCGAAGGGGTATTGAATATTTTGTATATGATCATGTTTCGAAAAATAACAGCTTTTGAGTATTTTTAGATCTTTACTATTATACGTTACAACGATACAGCCTGGAAAAGAATCGATGACGGAGGGACCGACGGCTAGACAGACGGACGGACAGACGGACACCCAAAATTTGGGGGCCTAAAAAAGACTATTTTCAAGAGTGTACGTTCAGAAATTATGGATTCGATCTAGATCACATTAACCCCATACAGTTGAATTTCAATTATGACGTCATAATAACATTTCCACCGCATAAGCATGTTTAAGTGAAACAGCATTTATATAAATGACAAAAATAAAAACAGCCATAATTTTGCTTATATAAGCAATATAAGCACAAGTCACCACGATTTAAATACCCAAGAACCTCGAGATCATGTGTACTAAATTTCATTAAAATCGACCAAGAACTTTTTGAGGAGTAGCATTTTGAAGAAAAAGTTAACGAACTAAACAAATAAATATATATATATATAACTAAATCAATAACGGCGAAGCGGTGGTACAATCCACGTCTTGCGAGGCAAGCCGTGGC
>LQRL01187974.1:10833-22069 GCA_001703475.1 Hydroides elegans
AAGCGACTCCTTTGCCAAAGGGTTATGTGCGTTTGCTGTGGTGACCGTGACAGCTGTGTGTGGCCAAGGCTGTGTGTTTTCCAAATTATATCATCCTTTTTGCTCATTTATATTCATATATATATGTCTATTTTAGATTAATGTATTCGATAATCTTGATTGCTAGAACAAAGTAATGATTTCGACTGTAGTCAATTTTTGTTTCAGATTTGATGACATTTAGTGATTAAATTTAAAATAGCATGACATGTTAAAGAAACATTGGCACACTTAACCTACTAAAAAATAATCCTCGATTTGCTCTAAAACTTAAATTTAAAGTGACATTTTAATTGAAATGTTCTTAATTTAAGGATTGATTGTAACTGTGCACTGTTTCATATAAACCTGTGTGATTCTACTAGTTGATAAATAATATCGAATATACGAAAATACGAGTCGATAAATAATATTAGATATACGAAATAATTTCATATCAAACAGTTGACTTATCAATTTGTATAAAACTTGTCATCATAAGCCCTATTTATAACCCTATCTACCCTTACTCTTCTTGCAGAGGAGCGCGTTTCCGAATGGACCGAGGACATGGACCTTCGCATCAACGCCGCCCTGAACGAAGCATGGCGTCTCAACATCGTTCGCTCGGGCGTGCCCATCGTGGTGGTCACGGGATGGCGGGCTGGCGCCGGGTTCACCAACACCGTGCGTATCCTGAGGGTGCCCGAGTACGGACAGTTCAAGAAGATGCATGTCCTCAATGTCTAAGATGGGGGAAATGGATGATAATGAGAACAACAACAGCAACAAAGATACAATTTATATGAAAATAAACATACATGTGGACGGTGGTTAAAGTTGGTGATAAGATCGTGGAGTGGGTAGATCGAAATAATTTATGTAGTTTATACCTATGCTTTGAAGAGAAATTCGAAACAAATGTGATCAGAGGAGCTTGGTTTTGAAAGAGGAGTAGTTTAACATTGGATGGAGTTTGTTGTGTGAGATATTATGATTTTTCTCTATGCCGTGTTCTGGTGGTGTTGATATTGAGTAATATTCGTGTTTAATGGTTTGTAAGACCTGAGCCTACACGTCATCAAATTACCATATGTATATTAAGTGATAATGGTCAGGGTTCGTCCTAGGGCGGCCCCGGGACGCGTTTAAAACGCGCACCCCGTATTTTGATGCGTTTTTTGTTCACGTAGCGCGTTTTATATATATTTTTGTAACTACCCATTTTGTTTGCTTTGAGTTCACAGTTCACTTCAAAAACACTTAATTATAGACCACATTTGGTTTATTTTCATCGGAAGAATCATCTACGAAATGGCGCCCAGGTTAAGGGAAATATGTATATGATTTAATCATTCAAAGACAAAGAAACAATTATATAACAACTCTTTACATACAGCTTTCGGGTATCAAAAACAGGGATGGATGTAACACGCAATAACTTTGCACCCTCGGGTGCACTACGTTCCGAAAACTGTCGCCGAAAGAACACCAGTGCGACAAAGTAGGCCTATATGTCAGATTTAAATAATGATACACCATAACCTGAAGTCAAAATTTGTTCCGACTGACGCACTTAGCCATTTGTTCAAATTCGAGCGCCGAAGGCGCAAGCGATTTTTAAAGGATATCTGAACAAACATGCATTTCCAGAGTACTGTTAACACTTTCTGGAAAATATAGGCACATAGGGCGCACCAATGGTTTAATTATATTAAACAATAGAAAACGCAAACGCGTGGCCATAATTTTCATGCGTTATTTCTTCCCGTCATGCGTTTTTCAAACGCGCGTCCGTGATTTTGTTGCGTTTTTGAGGATTTTGATGTGAAAAATAACGCAAAAACGCGCCCTCGGACGAACCCTGATGGTTAATTTTATATAGGCTATGCTTAGTAGTGTCTTTATAACAAACATGTATATCTATCAACTAAAATAAGCTCACGGGCTTGAAAAAGTATGAACATTTAGATTTAAAAGAATTCAAAGCATTTCGTTGATATATAGTGACACTTGCAAAACCTGATGTTAAAATAAGACCTGTTTATAACAAAGCTATTCCCATTTCAACCTGAACAAAGTTAAAGAGAGGATTATTAGCAAGAGTGGTGGCTCATTAAAGGGCGTTAGATTGTTGTGCTTTTCAAGTTTTGCATTTTATTTCCAAATAATTAACTGTTGTTTATAAAACCTGACATTGTACTGTATTGGTTGGGATATCGAGATCGTGTTTTGAATAGACGACCGTTCATTTTGTACAATCTTTTACGCTTTTCCATTTAACTTTATTCCATCCTTGTTGTACTTGCCCGTTAGCCGATGTGTAGAACTGTTATGTTATACGCATCTTTTGGTGTGATGGGTAATTTATAAATTGTTTATAAAACGTGTGTTAAAGAAGGAAATCAAATATTTTCAAATTAAGAATCTCGTAAAGCAGAATGCTGTGCATTTCTAAACAGATAAGTTTTAAAGGAAGGAACACGTTCATTATAAGAGTTTTGATTTTGAGGAGCTGATATTCAAAGTGAGAGAAAACAATCCTTAAAAAAGTCGTTGAATTGAGAAATACGTCGTGTTGAAGCCTGAATCCAGATCGCCAAATTTGTTAAATGATTTTATTCGATTTGATTATTTCTTGGTTATATCAACCACTGTAGAATGTTTAGTTAAAATGCACCCTTTCTGTTGTTTATTTATTTCAGAGTCATAAAGAAGTGATGCATATTATAGACAGTATTTACATAATCTAGATAGAGCTTTATTCTGATTTATTTACATTCAATGATTTAAAGATTATAGTGATTGGTTTTAGTGCTTTTGGGATAGAAATGTAATTAAAGATTTAACCAATCATACTTTATTCCTGGTAGCTTTGACCTATGTAGAGAAAAAAAAAACGTTTAAAGTACTTTCATAAGTTTTGTCTAATGAAAATGTAAAAATACACGTTAATCTCAGTTCGCTAAATGTGCTTGGTTTGATTTTTTGTTTTTTGAAACGTTCGATAAAATATTATCTAATAGAAAAAAGTTTTAGTGCTTCCTTTCTAACTCACCCGAGAGTGCTTTTGTCATGCTGGATCGATGTCAAGATCAGAGCGAACAATTTAAATTTAATTATGATCTCAAATCAAATTAAGCTTTTACTGCAATGTGCATTTTCAAGACCAAACAGCTTTTGATAGTTTCAAAGAAATTTTTAAGTTGTTCCGCTATATCTGTGTCCAGGTTTGTTTCACTTCTTCTCGTTGTCTTCTAAAGTGGTCCGTTAAGAGTTTCAAGTTGCATTTTAAGGTCAAAATTGCCATGTTTATTTCCTTATTGTTGTTTTTATAGGTGATTGTAAAATTGTTATGTATAGTTCAATGAATGTACATAATTCTTATGTATGTAAAGTTGAAATAAACGCAATGAGTAGTAATTTCCTTTGTTTATTTCTTATATTTATTGATAAACTGTTCACATAAATGATAATAAACTAACCATTGGAAATGCTACCGCCCCTCAAAATTGCCTCAATCTTTAAGAATTGGAGCATTTAGATTTCATATATCCATGTTAAACGAGATTAATAAATGAATGCATATCAAACTATCACACATTTCAATTTATGTATATGAATTCACTTCTTTCGATTTCGTAACTTAATTTATGGAATTAATAATATATTTAACAAATATTAATTATTATAAATAAATCAATGCATTAACATTTTCTCTAAATACAAGTTTTATGTTATTTACTTTACACCAACCAACCTAAAACTTCCTAAAAACTATAGACCTAATCTTAAATTTTCCCACATTACTGATTAGGTGCATGCTATCATTTTCTACCATTCACTATTCGCATCGAAGTGCGGCTATATCCTGTATCAGTCCCCCTATAGTTAATTTCCCATATACGAGACAACGGGCATCATAGCGACTAAAGCCCTCTAAACGGGTTAAAGGGGACCATTACAGGATATAGCCCGAAGGGTCTCATTTGGCCTGGCCGCTTCAGTTCAAAATTAATTTCAAATTCAAGTGTTGGTCGTGGTTAGCTGTTTCATAACACACACGGGTGTCCTATTCTACCAAGTCTGCATATATCTCCTTGGCACAGACGGCGTCTCGAATCCTCCCATTTGAAAACAGGAAGACGTACTGACTTATCAATATCACAGTGCAAGGGAAACGTCACACTCATCGTGTCAAGGCGACCAATATTTAGCAAAGTGGAGCAAGAAGCCTTCTACTGACTCTTCTTCAACGCTCACCTGTTTCGCTCTGCAAGAAATGGTAATAAATAAACTTGATACATCAAATCATCTTTGTTATATCTATGACGATTTCTAAGGGTTATTAAAGATCCATGTTGAAATCGAAAGTGATTGAGTAGTTTAGCTGCGTTTGACATTAGCGGTCGCACGGTCGCAAATGCGACTAACTTTTGGGCCGCGCGGCTAACTTTTCAAAGTTAGTCGCGCACTCCGCGACTAACTTTTTGACTAGCAGTAGAACATTTATGGTATTTGAATGCCATTATTTCTCTTTTTTTTTCTCGCTCGCGCCTTCGGCGCTCGTTTATCTGTCCATAGACAGTTGTAGTCTTATATTATATCATCATTTGGTACTGTTTATTCGAGTGACGTTTGATATTCGAATGTATATATTCGTGTTATTGCGTACATACATTTATCATAATAACAAAATTCTTGATATACTATAATTCTTGATATATAATAATCGAACACAAAGAACAATTAAGAAAGTAAACTATTCTAGTAAACTATGTAAAACTACAACTTAACTTTTCAAGTCATCTCATACATCTACCCAACACCTAAAAATATTTTATTAGTATATTTTTATACACTTGAAAATATGTTTGTATATCTCCAATATATTTGTTTAACTGTTTCAAGTTGAAATCTCAATTTAATTAATCAATCACACTTAAAACATTAAATAAGAAAAAGTATTTATAATACAGCCATGCCCAATGCTACTGACCTCGATTTGTTCATTTTATCACCAATATAGATCAAAGACACGGCATGACCACGTAAGCACAAGTGTTTCTCGACTGCCTGCATGGCGTCCGCGTCCGACCGGAAATTCATGTACGCATACCTAATAAGATAATACAAGCGTCATACTAATGTATTTGTATACAGCTTGAGAAAAATTTTATACCTTCTATTAATAGTAGAAGTAAATAATTCCCCATATTTATTATGAAGCGTTCTACCACTCAAAATCTACCGGTAAGTACATATTTATAATGATTGGATATGCCCTGCAATATATATGCCCTTTTGATATTAGCCGGCGAAGTAAACCCTGTCTATTTTAGAATTTGACGGGCATTACTTTTCCCTTTCCTTGGGTCAATAACCGTTTTGGTAAAGACCCTTCGGGTGTTATTCCTAGTTTATCGCTCACCCTTTGTCAGGCGCCAAACGCACGTACAGGGCGTCGGGGAATAGATTGCGAAGCTCATCTTCCGTCGTCTTTTCATCGAAACCACTGCATACTACAGATCGCACTATAAAATTATTGTTAGAATTAAAAGTATGTCGTCTTAGGCGTTCTATAATTCTATAGACGTCCTCCACACCTTACCATTGAGTCTTCCGTACTATTTTAGTTTTCTGCAACGTTTAAAGAAACATGACAAAACACATTATCTACTCAATATGTACTTTGCGTACTGATGAGAATAACATATGAGAATAATATGTATAAACCTTTAGCTCTGATACCGATAAAACCCAATTTCGGTTTTTGTCCGTTTATTTTAACTTCGGTATCCTCTTCAATAAGTCTTTCCATATCTTGCATCGTCCTGAAAAACACGTGTGCTTCTCTAAAATCACGCTTATTGCCTAGCATTCGTACAGTTTGAGCCTCAGGAAAAGCTTCTTTGATATCGCTATGTGTAAATGACATATCGAGTCGTTCATCCGGCGAAGATATATATAAAGCACGTAGATTTCTTTCTGAAAAAAAGAGAATGATTGATAAGCCTAATTTGCTAGTAAGATGCATATATGCCGAAAATTACAGCTGAGCGATATAAGGGTTTAGCCAATGATTTTTTTGGTATGATAATGTGTAAATTACCAACACATACGCTCGATTCAGTGATATATTGAGATGAGCGATTTCCATCATTAATAGTAAATTACTTAACAGCGTTACCTACGTTCTGCTTTAGAACCGATGTAATTTAGGAAAAGCCGCTCCTTGCCCAGCAACAATTCTTTGTCACTCTCAACCAGGTCAATGACGTCTTTCTCTTTGTTAAAATACAGGTATGCGTGTCTAGAAAAGTAGAAACATAAATGTTTGCTCACACATCAAATAATTATAGTAGTAAGACTTAATACTGAGTTTCACATTAAACTTTACTGAAGGTCATAGATCACTGTATAAACTGATAATGAAATAAGAAGAAGGACCAACATTTCGTAGCGCGATGTATGTCGTTTACTTTTCGTTTTGTTAATTTGAACAAATTATTATTAAGACAATCTCCATAAATTAATATATGAAATATGGAGTCTCACCTTTTGCCATTTATAATATTAATATGTTGAGCAGATGGGAAAAGTTTCTTAAGATGCGGTGTTCTTGTAGTAAGTCGATCAAATCCTTCACAGAACATACCAAGTTCTTCTTTTTCTGAATGAAACAGACACAGTTAAATATATAGTTTAACCTAAACATAGGCATCAGAGATGCAAAGCCCCCAGCCTATGCAAAACATTTTTTATCACGAATAATTATCGATTAAAAGAAGCAGGTCAAAGAAATATCTTTCTCACAACGACTTTCTTACGTCTTTCTCGCAACGTCTTTCTCACAACGTCTTTCTTGTAAACGTATTTCTCACAACGTCTTTCTCACTTCGTTGTCCTAACATAATCGTCCATTTAACATGGTCCTCACAATGTCACAATACACGCGTAATTTTTTTGTGCTGAACAAATATCCCAAAATATCTCAAACATGTCTAAGTTAAGGGGCCCCGTAATTTCAACATGTTTCAGTCAATCAAACTGAAACCTCGACGTTGCACATCTGCAATATATATTCTGTTACTGTATGAAGTTTCAGAAACCTAGGACAAAGGCTTCATACCAAAGTGCCGCGGACAAAGTGTTGTATAAATATCCCAAGATTTCTCAAATTCGTCTAAGTTCAGACCCCCGTAATTTCGACAATTTTGGGTCGATCAAACTGAAACTTCAACGTTGCACATCTGCAATATATATTCTGTCACTGTGTGAAGTTTCCGAAACTTTGGACAAAGGCTTCATACCAAAGTGCCGCGGACAAAGTGTTGTATAAATATCCCAAAATATCTCAAATTCGTCTAAGTTCAAACCCCCGTAATTTCGACAATTTTAAGTCGATCAAACTGAAACCTCAACGTTGCACATCTGCAATATATATTCTTTCCCTGTGTGAAGTTTCGGAACCCTAGGACAAAGGCTTCATACCAAAATGCCTCGGACAAACTACTGCACCTCAAATGTTAACAGACGGACGGACAGACGGACAGACGGACGGACGGACGGACAGACGGACTGGGGGATAGCAATAGCCCTCAGCCAAATTGGTTGGCTGGGGGCTAAAAA
This sequence comes from Hydroides elegans, assembly GCA_001703475.1. Taxonomy (NCBI): domain Eukaryota; kingdom Metazoa; phylum Annelida; class Polychaeta; order Sabellida; family Serpulidae; genus Hydroides; species Hydroides elegans. The sequence continues at coordinate 18,484 of LQRL01187974.1, forward strand.
ACGATTACAATTAAACATTTAAGACTAGAGTGGTATAGTGCTTAAACAAGAACTACATCCTGTTTTGGCTGAAACAGTTCCGAAACTCAGAGTCATGCAGAGTGAATTAATAAATATGAAAAGAAGCCGCGAACAACTGTTTGAGTAGGAGGAGAAAATATATTAACTGAGCCATTTACTACATCAACTCACAGTGATGGTAAATGCCACCATTTGCTACGCCGTCTTTTTCTAATAATCAAAGCCCCCGATATTCTATTTTAATTTAAACCGCTAATTATAATTGATTGCATATTTTTTTCTCATGTAATATTTATATACATTAATAAAACTAACAATAAATATACCATCATATACAAATCTACATTATTTTAAAAGGTATACCTTGCATTTTACTATGTGTGTAACATAAATGTAAATTCCTGTCGCGTAAAGTATAAACACTGCTACTTTCCACTAAATCATTTACTTCTTTTTCGGTTTGGAAGTCTATATATGCACGCCTGCAAAGTAACAACATATTAATTTTAATGTGAATTCTATTTTTTTTTCAAATTACATAGTCATCATATAAAGTATGTTTCTAATAGTTGACTAAAAGCAGACAATTAAGAACAGGTTTTACCAAAACTGACAACTAAGACCATTCTAATCTTTGAGGGACTACATGCATACCCTTTCGTCAAACGGACTTCAACAGCATTTGGAAAAAGTTCACTCAGCTCCTTTTTAGTTGTATTGTTATCTAGACCGTCACAAAGCATTTGAAACCTCCCTCGAGCTGAAAGAAAACCATGTTTTGCAACTTAAGTAACATTTATTATACTATTGAATACAACAAAGCGGATATCCATTAATATTTCCGGGTCTCGAAGATCCGGTCATTCTCGATCTTAAGCGTGCTATTTGTAAAGGATTTGTTTAAGTGTTTTAAAAGAAACAGAACTAAACCCCCGTATCCACTGATGTGTTGATGAAAATCAATACGAATATTTACCTCTCGTCAAATTGTCGGTGCGATGCAACTGAACCCGTTTTCCCCGAATGCTGATTGTTTTCTGTTTGACATACTTTTCAACCTCTGATTTCGATTGCAAAAATACATATGCGCAGCTGAAATAAATAAACTCGGGGGTCACTGAGATGCTAGGAAACTGCTAATACATGCGTGTTTGTATTAATAGTAGTGATTTTAGTATAAATCCTGTCAAGTTTTAATGTACAATTTAAGGATTCCGCGGAGCAAGCATTTCATGATGTAATTAAATACAACATGATCTGCCACAGAGAATGACACTGAATCATGTGATCGTTGAATTCAAGTCACGACTTCAACTATGTCTTTGAAATAAATTAGAATGCACCGATTCTACATCCTGAACACAGCAACACCTGATACAGATTAATTGATCATTCAATATGGGTTTTAATAAACACTTCCAAATATCGAAAGGAATCCAGGTACCAGTTGCGTGTACAAAGACTGTGAGAAAAATGAATATTTACCGTGCATATGTTATCAAAAATACAGTGATATGTACTCGCAAGCACCGATCGCTCACCTTTGGTCGGCAAGATAGGTGATAAAACTGGCAGTTGGGAAAGCCTGCTCCAATTCGCTTTGTGTTGTGGAAGGATCAAGTCCTGTGCAATACAGACGCCGCGTGCTTCTTTCTTTAAACATAAAATGAAGGCAATATAAAGTTATTCAATATTGATATTATCATTGATATTAAACTACAAAATTAATGCAGCATACGTGATTTCAAACAAAGTTAGAGCTTACTGGCACAAATTAAAACCGTTGATATTCTAATGGATAAAATCACATATTAAGAAATAAATACCTTTATCGGGGACAACATCATAAGAAAGTCTGTTACCACGGATGGTAACATTAGGTTTGTCTTTCATTAATTTCTCCAAGTGATCCTTCGATTTAAAAATTACGTATGCGTGTCTGAAAAAAAAACACATTAAATATGAAATATTTTTTCTGTGTCTATGAGTTTTCAAAAGCGTCAAATTCAAAACATTCAAAATATCCTAAATGCCTACCTACACGACTGTACCTCTCTACTCATGAAATAAACATTGAGACGTTTTGTTCCAATACAGAAATATTAAGAGAGATAAACCTTAACTTCTACCGAAGATAATTGCAATATCAAAGAAATAATACCTCGTTTCGAAACTAACCGAACCCAACCATCAAATATCTAACTTAACCACCAAATAACACTGAATTCATTATTTTTTCCTGCAATCATGGCATTTTTCGTGTCCTATTTAGATGGCGATTATTTAATACTAACCTGTCGAACAATCTCGCAAAAACTGATCCAGGAAAAGCTGTGATTAGATCTTCTTGTTTCATTTCTTTATCCAATCCCGTCACTCTGATCTTTTTGGAGTTATCTTGAAATCGTAAAACACATTAAAGGTGATTATATAATAATAATAATAATAATAATAATGTGATTTTACGTGCCCATTTCTACACAATATTCATGGACACTTACATAAAATAACTTTTAAACGTTACAAATAAGAATGACAGAATAATAACGAGACAATAGTACATAGGAATATAAACTAAAACAACTTGATAATGCGATGAGATAAATTTAAAAGCAGATCACGTATAATACACCCTTTTAAACATATATGTTTTTAACTTTCTTTTGAATGAGACAAGGTTTGTTTCTTCTCGTAAGGACGAAGGGAGTTTATTCCATAGTCTAGGAGCCAAAGCTGAGAATGCACGATCGCCATACATTTTGGTCCTAGTTTTGGGGATGTGCAGAAGCACTTTGTTTGTCGATCGAAGTGATCGGGTCGATTGTTTAAGAGACACAAGTTCACACATATATTTTGGAGCGAGTCCCATTATAATGCGAAAGGTTAAACATAATACTTTGAACTCAATCCTTGCTTTAATTGGTAGCCAATGAAGTTGGCGCAGAATGGGTGATACATGGTCGAACTTTCTGGTTTCCGTAACTATTCTAGCCGCGATATTCTGGATGCTCTGTAGTTGAGTTTAGTATCAGGTAGACCGGCGAGTATGGCATTGGCGTAGTCCATACGAGATGAAACTAATGCGTGAACTAGTTTCTCACATGCACTTTGCGTAATGAACTTGCGTATCGCACGTATGTTACGCAGATGGAATAAGAGTATTCTGCATCTGTTTTCGATTTCGGAAGCCAGGGTCATATTACGGTCGAATATGACTCCTAGGCCTTTGGCCTGATTGGTGCATCGAACGGTAGCATCGGCTATCCTTATATCCGACTCTGGGTACTCACTAGAGGCGTAGGGGGACACTATGATGAGAACTTCCGTTTTGCTATCGTTCAGTTTCAGTTTATTATTGGTCATCCAGGCCTTTATTTCCGTTGTACATTGGCTGACTTTCACTAAAGCACTATCGAAATCGAGTTTATTGTTCAATTTGAACGCGATATAATTACTCGAGTCATCTGCATATCCGTGAAAATCAAGGTCATGTTGGCGGGTGATCTCTCCAACGGGCAGCGTGTATATTTTATAATCCGTCGGACCAATTATGGAGCCCTGTGGT
>LQRL01187979.1:1702-12220 GCA_001703475.1 Hydroides elegans
GGGGTCGGGTATTAGCTTCGAGTGTTCGGGTAGCAAAATGCCGGAATCCATCCAATCCTTATCTTAACAACCGAGGAACCGGACCGGACAACGAAATAATATCGCTAGCTGTCCCATGAAAAGTGAAAAAAAAAGAATCAATTTGTAAAACCAAATTATGCAAATAGTAGCCAAAAAAAATCTTGTGGTCTGTTTGACCACCACTTGTAATCTGGTGGTCCTACGGAAAAATCCTGTGACCACCGTCAATCACCACCCCTGCTTCTTATACGTTATAAAATAATATGAATATATATTTTCATGTTTATATATGTACATATATCAGGGAAAATTCAGGTTGGCAGGGAAAACACAGGGAAAATACAGGGGATTTTGAAACGGATTCCCTGTGGGCACCCTGATTGATGTACTTGCAGGTTCAATGAAAGAGATAGACGTGATAGACGTTGCGCGGCAAGAGGACAGCAAGATGCTGATGCGCGAGTGGACCGAGTATTACACGAGCTCCGTGCGCCAAAAGGTGCTCAACGTCATCAGCCTCGAGTTCAGCAAAACACGGTAATGTATACAAGTAAAGTCATGCGAATAATACATATATTGTTGTCAATTTCCTGTGTGGCTGTGATTAGTTCGACTTTATAATAAGAGCCACAGTATATTTGTTGATTTATCATTTTGTTTTCGTCATTACCCTTTGATTTGATGGAACAATTTTGTGGACCCCAATGTTAAATTCATCATTTAATTATATATGTACGCAATTCATACAATTCATGTGTCCTATCTCTTTCCACAGCCTGTCTAACCTGGTGGAGCCGCCTCGCCTGGTGCGCGAGTTGAGCTGGGTGACCAACTACTGGCCGAAGCGCGAGGGCGAGGCCGAGTACGAGCGGCCGAGCGTGCAGAAGTACTGTCTCATGAGCGTCAAGGACAGCTACACCGATTTCCATATTGACTTTGGGGGTACCTCGGTCTGGTACCATGTTATCAGGGTGAGGAGAGGCGCTTTAAAGTGGATATTTGATCCATAATCAGTCGATGTGGTTATATCATATAGAAATAAATTTATGTTTCTTAGAGAACCTATTTTATGATACGATACAAAGGGACGTTGATATTATTGTCGCGTGCTTATGACTGTAGGTTATGCGAGAAGGCAGATTCTTTAACTGTTCAATTACACTGACTAAATCGTTGAACTAAAGTCATGCCTAATCTGCTAAGATTTGTAAATTTGAACTGGTGACACAGATATATTTCACGGATTCAAAATGCTTGGTAAATTCGACCTGTTTATATCACTTGCTGCCTTTTTGCGTCTCACATCCAGGGTGAGAAGGTGTTTTACTTGATCGAGCCGACGTCGGCCAACCTGCAACTCTACGAGACGTGGATTTCCTCTTCGAGTCAGAGCAACGTCTTTTTCGGCGACCAGGTTCAAACGTGCTACCGCTGCGTCGTCAAACAGGGTAATTTTATTTTAAAATCTACTTCATTTATGTTAGATATATATATTATGGAAAATAATGTTGGCATAGATTTATGAAACATACAGGGAGAAGAGCTCCATGTTGTAGATATAAATACTATCGATTAAAAAGTTTATGTTTTTAGTACCAACTAGACACAGTAAGGCCAAACGAACAATATAAATATTAATAAAACCATTACCGGTAATACTCATTTTTAGCACAACAGCATCGCTCTCTCCCCACAATATTTATTTCCGATTTTCTGCTGTATATGTAGGTCAAACCTTGTTTATCCCAACCGGTTGGATCCACGCGGTGCTCACTCCCATCGACTCCCTCGTCTTCGGCGGCAACTTCCTTCACAACTTCAACATTCAGACTCAAATCAAGTAAGAAATATGTCACTGAGTTTGTATTCAAAATGAAGTAATTTTAGAAAATAACGAATGTTGGATTTCTGTATATTAATTCAGGTATGAGATGTTGCTGCATTTGGGAAGTTGATATTTAATAACATAATTTCATTGATTATATGTATAAAAAATGGCTATCGGTTTGTGATTTCCCTTTTCTTTCTCGAACCGTATTGACTTCTGTCCTATAGCATTTCGATGTTCTTTTGTAACAGGGTGTACGAGATCGAGAAGCGGACCGGCGCCTCTACAAAGTACATGTTCCCCAACTATGAAACACTGCACTGGTATGCTGCGCAGAACCTGCTCAAAATTCTTCAAGGTATTATAATTTTAATGTCAAATCACTGCCAATTAGTTCTTAAAATTGATAATAAAAAATAAAAAAAAACGGTTATGATGATAACAATGGTGTCGTTAACCTTTGAATTTCGAGTTAATAAGAACATTTATGATGATCGTAATACTTGCAATATGATGCGAGTAAGAGTGATATATTTTAGCGAAGATAAGAAGGGTTATAAAAAGATTCTCAATAAAGATACAAAAAAAAATATTTAAGAAAATAAAAAGCTACTAATTATAGACAACATGCTTTGATGGTCTTGCTTAAAATATTATATTTACTTTCGCAGGTTACTCCCGTCTGAAGAAGGACCCTCCATTTCACCTCCTGAGTGGCGTCAAAGCAATGACGACTGCGCTTCGAGAGTGGACTCATAAACGCGATGTAAGTGCATGTTTAACACCTTTGTATCATATCCAAACCCATTGGCTTTTAAAAAGATCAGTAACAGACAAGAGGTCCGATTGAATTTGTTGAATTTGGTCCTATTTTAAGTTTGTATTATAATGCACATAGCTTACCTGTTCAATTATGGGTTGTATACTATATTATCCAAGATTCACTGAGCTTCACATAAGCCTTATATTTAACAGAACGTGCTTGGAATTCAATTATAAAGATAAATGTTAAGTAGATACTAAATACATTTAATTAGCTTTAAATTTAATTAACTTAAAATTTAACCTTGATAAGACTCCAATAATTTCGTATTTAAAAGCACAGACCTATCCTATTTTCAAGTTGTTATACTCTGCTTTTTATCTCCTGTTTAAAAGCGTAAGCTAAAACGATGCCGATATTATTTTGATAATCTACCTGCTATACTATCATTCTTAAATTTCCTTTTGCAACTAGACCTTAATATTGACATTTTGAATATCGTGGTGTATACAATTTTATGGACCTTTTGCTTTACAGCCCACCAATAAGAAAGTTGTAAGTGCTTCTACTTACACACATATTTCATTAACCAATGGTTATCCAATAAAAGTATTCCAGAGATTGGCAACTCAGAATTTGCGGGTTTATATTTGTTTATTATGGAGCTGAAATCACAATAATGCGCTTTTGAATTTATCTCACAGGATTAGAGCGGAGCAATATGATGCAAAGTTTTGGTCCATCAAAAATGACTGTAAACAATAAATGCACTTTTCGATGTATATATCTTATTTCATTAACTAATACTCATCGATTAAAAGAAACACATATCTTCACACAAGTTTTATTTTGGTTTGCTGATAGATTTGCTATCCATCTTATCAAAGTAAAATATGGTCACAAATACATAGGAACCTCGTTTAACCGATCACTCCCAAAACATAGGCCATATGCCTATTATAAAGACAGCATGAATCTTTAGACTATGGAATATCGAATAATGTTCAGTTAAAAAATAACGGATCTGTTTGGTTGAACGGGGATCCGTTGTATATCGCATACCGAAATCGCAAAACCTCTGGCGAAGCTTAATGTAGCGATCGGCATTTTTCGCGGTTGCATGTGGCCTAATACAGCCACGAAAAAGTGAGTTTCCAATCCGTGGAATCTTAAAATCACGATTCATGTATAACCATTAGCTTCTTCTGTATATCCACCTCTTACTGTTTAGTGGCTGTCTTCCCATTTGTGAATGGCTTGTTTTGTATGATCCTGTTTTGTCGAAAGGTTTTTAACACCACTTTATAACTTTTTCTTGTGCTTCCTGATTATAGCTGCTAAGAAAATTATGAATCATATTTCTTAAGTTAAATGGTTTATTTTGTCATATGAAAAATGTAGAGTACTTAGATATTCCATAATGTATATTCATTTTATCGTTGATTTTATATCAATTAAACATATTTTTAGATAATGCCTTTTTGCCAATCATCAAATAAAAAGCTCGCTATTTTAATTCGTCGCTGCGAAATTTTAGAGCCCATGGTATTTTAAGATATTTCAGTTCATTTTAATTTTAACATGTTTTATAGGATTAGCATAGGCTAACATTAGTATACAATTATTTGCATGCGAACCAAATCGCACATAGTTAAGGGGCATGGTTTTAAAAACAGCTTACCCTAGCTATTCGAATATAAGACGTAGTCAATATATTTGTTTACATATCGTGCTTCCTTCAATATGCATTTTCTCATGATAATGGCGAGAAATATATATTTTTTGACAATTTTACACATTTGAAACGATTTTACACTGCTGTATTTCTGTATTTGAAACTTTTTCCTTGTGATTGTCTGAAACACTTGGTTTTGTTGTTTTGTTTTGAATATAAGTCATTGATATATTCACATGATCTGAGAGTAGAATAATGTTGTCTTGTATATATCTTATAAGTTTTGTTGTTTATTTTATGATTACCCTTTTTAGATAGCTAGTAGAAACTTAGCTTATACACACCTGTTCCTAAGGCAATATGTTAGCATTGTAAATAACAATATGGACTATTTTCTGGAAAGTCGGCGTTAAATGTGTTAATGTATCGAAAATTATCTTCTTTAATTTCTAAATAGCTAACCGACGGGTTTTATCGGCAGCAACTTTTGAAAAATTTAATTTCAGAATTGGAAGTTCGGTTCATTAACCAATCTCAATTTGAACGGAGCCTCTCAGCAGATCGCAGAATCGCAATATAAAATCAAAATAATAAGCAAAAGTGCATCAGGCTTCTCTAATTCTTATATGACACACCCTTTAATTCCTATACGATTAAAGCCACTTCATCCCATCATGTTTCTCCTTTTCGCTTTCAGTACATCAAGCGCGACTCGATCCCGGATTGCGTGCAGTACGGCAAGCTGCTTAAGGAGCTCGAGAAAGAAGTGCGCCTGCTCACCGTGAGTTCTAGTTTCTTCCACTTAGCTTATAGTATCGCGAGGATTAGTTTCTTTATCAAACAAATAAGTAGAAATTATGAAAAAAATATCAATATAAGGAAAAGAGGTAAATTTAAAATCACACCGAGTTAACCGTGCTCGAGTTAACAGGGTTAACTGTATTTCGTTATTTAGAAAGCTCCCAAGGGCGGAAGAAGGAAACTGAAGCAGGAGCCAACCAAAGAGGAGTCACCTACAAAGAAGGACGTCAAACCTAACTTAGATGACTCGTTCGACCAATACACAAGTCAGTCAGACGTCGACGTAGACGTCAAGGAAGAAGACGAGAAACCAGACTTAAAGGTATTTCCTCACAATGAATTAATTGATTCATTAAGAATGAACTTTATCTTTATCGAAAAATTCTTTTGTTTAGGTTTTTCATTATAATTTTTCTTATTTCCTTATCGGAATAGAATAACGCTTTTCAGTTTACATTTGAATTTCCGTTGCAGAACATATCAAGCAACGACTCCTTCATCACCATAGTGGACACCTCCGCCCCTCTCTTCTCCGCCTTACCTTTGCCAACCACTCCCACCAAATCTCCGCGAGGGGCGGGCGAAAAATCGCCGCGGCGTGCTGGGGACAAATCTCCCCGCGGAGCAGGAGGAGACAAGTCGCCTCGCACTCCCGAGAAACTGTTTAAAAGCGGCGGCGGTGAGAGATCTCCGCGAGCAGGAAACAAATCTCCGCGACTAGCCGACGATAAATCTCCGGTCGGTTGTCGCAAATCGGCCTCTTCTATGTCTCCCCGTTCACCTCTCCACTCACCGCCGCGCACAAACCCCAAACTCACATTCCGCCTCCCCAAACCCGACGCTGCCCTGCGACAGAGCCAGAGCTCGGATATCTCCGTTTACGATTTCGAGGAAGAGGAATCGAACGTGACCTCGGGGCGATCCGGAAGTGAGATGGGGTCACCGCTCGGGTCGCCAAGGTCACGGATAGATAGCAGTGGCGGAGGAGGAGGAGGGGACTTGTTTAGTCCTCCGCGGAAACTCACACTCAAGCTGGGCGCCTCTGCGGTTTCCGAGTAAGTCGTCGAATATTATTCCAAAATCTTATTGGAAATATTATTCCAAAATGTTATTGTAAATCGTGTCGTACCAAATTGAACCTGTTCGTGAAATATCCAAAATTGTTTCATATACAGCACCTATTAAAAATCAATATCAAACCAACATGAACCCCCATTCAATGCTATCTAATACCTTTCTATTAATCTCATTTTAAATTAAAATATCAACTTGCCATTGACAAATGAAACACCTTCAAGCACGACACTCAATGTTATACCTGTCCCTTCATCTCTCCTCAGGCAAGGGCGCGGCGACCATGGCCGCACAGTGTCGACCTCGCAGGACGAGAGTTCGGCGATGGAGAGCGAGAGTGACTCGGAGCAGCTAGTTGTGGATGAGACGCCAAAGAAGAAACGACGAAAGATGGCGCAGAACGAGCAGCTTCAGCCGCAAGTGCCGCAGCAGCATCATCAGTTGAAAATGAAATTCTCAGGTACTCACCGTTGCTTCTTGTGTCGCAAATTCGTGTGTCTGATCAAACCAAGACATTACTATCATTATCTCAATCGCTTTCGAGATTTTAATTTTATGCAGAAAGGTAAAAAAATATAGCCTATTTAGGCCTATAGGGTTCGCTGGAATGTATAAATGAACACTTGATGCCTGCTTTATTTGCCTAATACCTTCAACGTCTACTTTGGTTTGCAGTGCATAGATCATCGGCGCAGGACCACAGACGGGACTCGAGTCAAGATTCGAGCGATGTTGATGTTGTCGGTGATTCACCCCAGAAGACATTTTCTCCTCCGCGCCCAGCTACCCACTCAGTGCAACACAGGTACGTCGGAACTGACAGGAGTATCGTCCTGGTGGGATGATTTTGTTAATCTTGCTTATGTAATGCACGTTAACTCATCCATACCCAAACCGTATTTTGACGTACTTTACGATGAAAATCCAAACCGTAAAAACCGGGATATGCTGCTTGCCTTGATTGAACTAAAATACTGTTAATCGAGTAAGAAACTGCTAACATCTAACACTAGGTACGATTAATGGCCTGAGTTACATAACAGTAAAATATACCAGCATAATGCGTAGTGATGATATATGAACTCAGCATTTGTCGCCCTCTTACCCCCAGACCAGTATCGCACATCCGACCAGAGCAAGAGGAGCGTCTCTTCAGCGGTGCCGTGCCCGGAGACCCCCATGCACTCTCGCCTGCAGCCAGGTAGGGTAACTAGTTATGGAAATACTGCTAGAAAAGAATGGTCGGCATGAGTTACCTTACACAATTTTGAGTCCGGATTTCATGGCATAATTCATAACATTGATAGATTAGATATTTTATCGGAGATATTTACTCTTAATTTTAATAACAATAAAGAAATGAATATGCAGTCAACTTCATACAGAGATAAGAGCCCTATTTGAGTCCATTCCCGTTTTACCTTTATGTCAAACCATCTGAATACATACTGAAACATACTGAAACCGTTACTTTTGCAGCAGGCCCTCTTTATCGACCTCCGCCTCGGCGGCCTCGATGCAGGACGCCATACAAGGAATGCTGAGCATGAGTCGACTGCACACCGTCAACTCAACACTACAACCCACGAGTGAGCAATCGCCTTTTAAATTAGATAAGGAGAAGAGCAAAGCCACGTTGAGGCTGCAGAGGGAGAGCAAAGCGAGGAGTATGCTCAGTGATGATGAGTTAGGAGAGAGGGGAGCAACGGCGTTCAAGGACGACGAGTTCAGTGAGTCAATGACATTATTTCGGACGGTAACAGTTATGTTTTAAACGTAGTCTTTTCAATTAGGAAGAAATTATATATATTTGCTGATGGATGGCAGATTAATATACACGCAACAAAGATGAACCCTCGAGGATTAAAGAAATTAATGTTCATACAATAGCTTTATTCTTATCCTTGATGTGTTAAAACAAAGCCTTAATCATCTACTAGTTCTGTGTAAATATCTTATGGTTCATTGCAGTTTACCCGACTTTGGCGGGTTCTGACAACGAAGAGGAAATATTCAGCAAGCAGGATCGCGACGACGCCTGGAATCCTAGAGGTAGGTTTCGAAATCAAATTATATTTTTACCTCGTCTCTCAATAGGAAATATAGGCGGTCGAAATGATTTATACATAAACAGGTTTTTCCGATGTCCTAAAAAGGCTAAAATCTAAATAAATCCTAAAATTTTGTTGGGAAAAGTCCTAAAAAGATCCTAAAGTAACGAAAACGGCGACTGAAAAGCCTGATTAAACAATACCGATACATTATAATTAAAAAGACAAAAATAAGTTGATTATCTATTCGTTTTTCAGGCCGCGTGACGTCGAGTCTGCCTCGCAAGGAGCTGACGCCGCGAATCGGGGCGAAGAAGGAATCGGTGGAAAGCCAACTCGAGGACGCTGCAGCTAAACTAGCACATAAACCCGTATGTAGTTTCAAAATTTGATACCTTGAAAAAATGGAAACGTGTATAAGTTTATGTCAGTTTGAAATACAATCATCATTCAAATAATGTTGCTTCAGTATACAATTAATCTGAATTAGTTCCTAACGCAAAAAATGATGTTAAATGATCCGTATTCGCGGATATTTCTATGATTGGTCTTAGAGTGGCTGAAGTACCTTAATCTCCATAACACATATATAAGTTTCTATAAATTTGTAAAAAATGTGATAATCACTGCCACTAAGTAACGAAAATGAAGAAAAACACTGAGGGCTTAACCTTTATTTGTATCTAGATATATATTTGCAAAATGAAATTTTTACAGATGCCGAAACGACATTACGTGAAGCGGAAACCCAAACCCGACCAACAACCACAACAGTCTTCATCTCTCTTCGATCCTATGCCGTCCAGCTCGTACCACTACGACCCTTCCTCTCCAGGTATATATATTTGGCGTACTCATCTCTAAGCTTCTCAGATATATAATTTGACTGTCATTCTCTTTTTAAAAAAGACACTGGTGGTGTCTCGTTGGTAGGAAGAAACAAGGTCCTGTCATATACAATGGTACTTTATTTATATTCATCAGGGTTCATACATGTCATGGAAAACCAGGAAAATTATTTTTGTCATGGAATGTCATTGAAATGTCAAGGAATTTTGTTCTTGAAAAAGGGTATGAACCCTGTTCATGTATAGTTCCAAAGCGTGTAGATGTTCTTCCATTCAGCATAACGCCTTGTCGAAATATTCGCTTTCATTAAACTATTAGTAAACCTGTAACTTAAGTTAACATCCATGTAGTTCTGTAATGCAATGTTCCTGTTCCTCTTCAGCTCCATTGTACATGGACTACCACTCCTCAACTTCGTCTTCACTCAGCAGATCTCAACCAGACGCCGCCAATAAAACGCAACAACAAGCAGGTACGCGTCTTTTCAAATGACTTGCCTTTTCAGAATCTGCTCTCTTTTAATGTGGTATCACCAGCTGGTTATCGTGGTCTTTGTGGGTTTTAGTAGATCAGGCGCTGTTTGAGCTTATATGTTATACATAGAATAAATTGTCTCATTCGGTTCGATATTGTCTGGATCCGCTCCTGTTGATCCGCGTATTCGTCTCATTTTATACAAGCCAAATTATGAAGGTTAAATTCATATTAAGATTGTAGTAATCGAATCAATCTAGAGTTTATTGTCGTTGACAAATTACAAATGGGCAGTGAAGTTACGATGAAAACTGATAAAAAAAGAAGGAAAACGTAAACACAACTCAACATAAAATTGCAGAACCAATATTTAAAAAAAAACAACAATTCTTTGAATTTCAGCAAAGAAGAGCAGCAGCAGCAATACAAGCAAGAAAGGTTCGACGGCCAAGCAGCGATTGGGCAAAATACTGGGCATGCACAAGATGGGCTTGTTTTAGAGCCAACCCTCAACCCCTCCTCATACCCCTCAGCCCCTCACAGCCATAACCTCATAGTGCTTTACTGCGTCGTGTCAATGCTTCGAGTGACAGATTTTGAGTTTACAGCAACAAAAATGAATGTTTTTGTTTATGTTTAAAAACTTATTGTGTTTTTGGTGAAAATATGTATTATTCTAGTTTGTTGAGTTGTTATGGAATGCACCACAGGGAGTATTTATTTTCATTAATCATTTTTATTAATTTCGTAGGTCTTTGTTTTTGATTTTTGAAATGTCAATCAATTTGTGAATAATCAGTAGTATTTAGTGTAAATGATATATCATGAACTAGATTTCGAACCTAGTTTTAATTTTAGGTAAATAAATAAAATAAATTAGTGTCAATTACTTTGAGACTTGAGTTTTAGAATATCCTATGTGTTTTTGTATGTGCCAGTACAATCCTAGAATTATATTATGTGCGTACAAAGTGTGCACAAT
>LQRL01187979.1:46440-57299 GCA_001703475.1 Hydroides elegans
TGAAACTGTCCCATATTCCTAATAATGGACTCTCTTCTCACATTATCCTATACATAAATTCCGTTATATAACAGTGATGCCACTTTTTAAAGCTATCGAGTCTATATTACACCAAGAGCATTTAAACAACAATTTAGCATGATGAAAATATATACCGGCACGGATCCAGGAAATATTGAACCTGGGGGCTCCAACAGGATAAAATATCGGCCCGAACCGGGGAGCACCAACTATGTTTTGGTATAGCATTTAAGGGCGAACAGGGGGCGCGCTCCGGGTGCACCCCCTCTAAAATCGCGCCTAATTTCCATCTCACCCACAAAAAAATGGTCAACTCACCCGAATTCGTGGATAACTCACCCAATGTTTTTTGGATATCTCACCCAAATTTTAAGTAAACTCACCCAAGATTTTTGGACGACTCACCCACATTTTTGGACAACTCACCCGAATTCTTTTATGCATGAAAATACTTAAAGGTCCAAAATTTATTATTAAGTGGGTATGATATATACATAAACAAATAAAAATAGCAATATTAAAACATTTTAAGAATCGAAATTGAAATAAAATAATTGTTTTATTGGTTTTCAACTATTATTAAACTAACTCTGATTGGAAATTATTTTTGAGGCATATTTTATAAATTATTTTATGTTTTTAATTTATGCTGCAAGATTATGATTGCAATTGGTATTAGATGAATCAATTACGCGAGGGAATAAATTTAATCCACGATCGCTCATCGATTCGCGATGATCCCAGGGTCACGCGTAACTATTGTTCAATTCAGATAAACGTATGTGCTCAGGGAAACGTCTGTGCTTAGACCAATGAAATGTTCATTACCAGAGAAAACTATTTCAACAAATTCTCACACCCGGAGCAAACATTTCCAACACATTTCGATGCATTGTGTGCATGTCAACACAATAAAATACACAATTGAGAAAAATTTGAAACATCAAAATACACCGTTTCCTACTCTAAAACAACAAAAATACAGTCAGGTTGAATAATATAATAAGATATTTTTTTCAAAAGTATTCTAGAAATAGTGCCAGCTTTGGAACAATTATTAAAAAAACATTTGAATACGTTAAATGCTGCTTTCACTGGTCTGTTGAATCTCCATTAATGGGCTAACAATAGTTTTGGAAACTGATTTCGCTTATTTTATTGGTTATTTCGAAACACGATATTGATAGAAAAATCACGTTAATTGAACCTTTGGTAAAGTCATAACTTAAGTGTTCCATCAATAAAAAATATTTTCAGGCTTGTCTAAGACAACCTTATGGCCGATTTCCTCGCCCTAGCCTCGTAGCAATAGTGCACCCATGCGTAGGCCTCGATAAATAGATGGAAGCATTCTATGTAATTTTAGAGACATAACGCGGCTTAAATGCCAGTTAAACAGTTTCTCATAGCCCCTTACTCTAGATAACGATGTTCTTACCTATTTAAAGCGTTTTCACTTAATAATCGTTTGTTTGCGCAAAACCTTGCCCATATCGAGCGTATTTTCAATGCTTTTTACGACATCGTATGTTTAGCAAACGTGGACAACAATGGCCTTTTGGTATGTTTTTTCTATTCCGCGCACCCTTAAAGATACTATTTACCATGGCAGCTTTCGTTCGAACACCCTGTAAATATAACCAGGCTAAATTATTCCTTTTAAATTTTACCGATTTTATTTGAGAATTAAGGCTAGGCTATGGAGCAGATCGAATAAAAAGTACAATTAACAGAGTAAAGATACGGTGTGCTATCCTGATACCATACCGTTTATATTGCGTAATGTGATTAAGACTGTTTTCGCAGTTAAGCCTCAAACCACGTTTTTCCGACATTATACGATGTTCGCTGCGACGCATGTTGCATAAAAATAAACGAACAATATAATCGTCAAACGGACTCATGATTGTTAGGTTTGCGAGACCATCTATAATTAACATAACTGAAACCAACCAAAGTGTTTAAATTGGTTTCACTTTTGATAAAATGGAAAAGAAATAACCACAAATGACCGGACACTTCTTTTGTTGTCGAGTATATGATTGATAAATATTTCGTATTTTATCATTTGGATAACTATCATTGATGCATCGAGGGGTAGAAGTTGTACGGATTGAAATTGCTTCTTATGAATATATCCCATTAATCATAATGCAACAACATGGAACGGTTCCAACCCTGTTCCCCATCAACATCAGCCCCAAAACTTTCTAGCTCGGAGATTTGAACAGATTGAGGAACACTTTTTTATGATATCAATTTTCGTAATAAGTAGTGTGATTAGTTATTTAAAAACGAATAAACCGGCCCGAAATCCTCTTATAAACTGTTATTCGCAATATATCAGAGGTACTTTAGCTATATCTTAAAGGTATCGGGAGAACTCGGCCGATAAACCAACTCGGCCCATTTTTGTTCAAGCTCGGCCCACTTTCAAGCTCGGCCCATTTTATTCTATTTACCAACTCGGCCCATTTTATTCTATTTACCAACTCGGCCCATTTTGAATGACGATATAATATGAATATATATTGTAGGGATTATGAATGCTGTCTTGTGAAATTATTTGAAAGTGAATGCGTTTTGTTCCAAGGATAAGGGATTAGGATTTATTATGAATACAAATTGTTTTGATTTATGTGTTCAATAAGATGCAATGGCATTGATGTTATAGCGTAAAATATGAAAGAATTAGAACAAGGATTTATTATTAAGCCGTTTGCTTTGTGTTCTCTTTTATCAATATACAACAGATACAATCTTTTAGTCGAAAATAAATAACACGTTTTTGTATTATATCTGTTATGTATCAATAACTCCTGCATATCGTTATAAAGTAAAAGCAGATTTCAAGACACATCAAATTCAATGAAGAAGAATATGATCATATAATAAAAACATATGTTAAAGCATGATGAAATACAAAGAAATAATCTCAAGATATCACCAGTCATAAATAATGGAACAGAGCATAAATCCAGAACCCACAAATGTCTAAGTCAAATGAGCTGTACAAGAGGACATTTCTAAAGTAAATCTGTAATAAATGGATAAACAAATGTCTATAAGATAAGTCAATGTTAACCCTATGTATTTCTAAATCAAATGTTCTATAAGAGACTAATTTACTTTTAAACAAATATTTAAATAAAACAAATATTCCATTATAACCAGGTAACATTTTCTGTTATTCTTTCATTCATATAAAATCCCTAAAACATCACTCTCATGCATGGTAAAAAATAAAACTGTACACAACTACAATATGTGGAACATTCAAAGTAGTACCCTCTACATAGACATCTGATGCGTACAAAAAATAAACATTTAATTGCAATTCTGCTCTTAACCGCTGATATAGCGCTTGAGTCTTATGGCAATTGTGTTTTCGCTTGGATCTGTGCTCAGATTAATGTCAATATTCGATTGCACTTTTTTCGGATTGCAATGGAGATACATGCAATTGTAAAAATTACAGTTTCACACAACATCAAGGTTTGCTTTGAAGTTTGCCAATCAGTTAAATTGAAAGGATGAATATGAAAGGTTTTCTTAAATCTTCGGAATTCTACAAGGGAAACGTTGTTATGTCTTTGAGGAGGGAAAGTTATTCTCACCTCTTTTGAATTCAATAAAATATATGGCCGAAAATTAAAAAAAATATTATGGCAACTACAGCTTTTGCAACAAACTCAACTAAAAACTTAAAATGTGATTTATGCATTAAAATATTTTTGCAATCATTTAAAATGTATTTGCAATAACAAATTTACACTATAAACGCAATTACATGCGATTGCAATCAAATATAAAACACAGAGAAGTCATAATTTAACGCACAATGTTTTTGCAATTTAATAATACACATGTATTTCCAACGTGGAATGAGTATTTTTGAAAAAAAAAATATGTAAAAAATGTTTATTTGATCTAGTAAATATTCCCCAAAAATGGGCCGAGTTTGTTTGTTTTTGTTATCCATAGAAAATGGGCCGAGTTCGTAAATGGGCCGAGATTGAAAATGGGCCGAGATGTCTAGAAATCTTCTTAAAGTCCTAAAAAATGTTTCTTTTATTATGGATTATGGAAACCTAGGTCAAAATATCCCAGGTCAAAATGGCTCAAGTAAAAAGGGACGCGAACAAAAATCGTCTTATCGACAAAAAATCGTTACGTAAAAAAATAATAAGATACTTCAACGTTCTAGTCCTTACCATTCTATGTTGCACATTTATCATGATGGGTAGAGGGATTGGACACTTCGGTCCCTACCACTTCGGCCCCTTCGGCCCCTTTTGGACACTTCGGCCCCTCACGAAAAGACACTTCGGCCCCTAGCAAAAGACACTTCGGCCACTCGCAAAAGACACTTCGGCCCCTAATTTTCCGGGAGCTACCACTACGGCCCCTTGGTAAAATGTTCTTCAAATCATCAAAATTGTAAATATTTCTTAAACAAATGATAAAGAGAAATTCAAAAGATTGAAAACGAGCGTATCCGATAATGAATGTGGGATTTTTTTTCTGCCGATGAATATATAATAATATACTATATGTACTTATTATTTTCAAAGCATATTTTAATACATATCAAAAATTAGATTTAGATCAAAAGTAATATTTAGCAAATATTCAAACAATTCAAGAAATGTTTTCGTAAAATTAACCTTTTTGTTAGAAAATTTTTGAAAGAGTCATGTGTCCGTCTTAATAAATCATAACAAGGTTTTCTCATTTTGATGGAAATGGTGGAAATATATTTTGCTATTTTTCTTAAATTCTTCAAATTGAAAGAAAACGGGTCTCCATATGGTCATTTGGGGCGTATATTGAGGTTTATAAACTGAATCTATCATTGTACGATATTAAACTAGTTAAACTGTTGTTATTTTATACAAATGATACAAAGGGGCCGAAGTGTCTTTTCCTAGGGGCTGAAGTGTCTTTTCAAGAGGAGCCGAAGTGTCTTGACGAGGGGCCGAAGTGTCTTTTCCAAAAAGGGCCGAAGTGTCCAATCGGGGCCTAAGTGGTAGGACCGAAGTGGTAGGACCGAAGTGGTAGGGGCCGAAGTTGTAGGGGCCGAAGTGTCCAAAATTCATGGGTAGCACTAGAACAGTACATTTCTACCTCATAAAAATTGATATATTAGAGCATATTATCATGTTGCATGCAAGGCAAATGTATTGATAACGATCGGTATTGACTTCAAAAATGAATATAATACGCATAGCAATACGAAATATCATCAAACATATATATTTATTTCAATAAGTCTATTTTTGCCAAAAAAAGGGACCACTATGACCGGGGACATTTTGACCTGGATTCTGGGTGACTAGATGCTTGAGCCATACAACTTCGGCCTCTTTCAAAAATGAAGGCACTTCTGTCTCTTCAAAGAAACTCATGTAAAATATTAAGAATCTAATTGTTCGATCACTTGTAACTTATAAGTTGGTGTTTAATATCGAAGGGCATTCCAAACAGCTATGTAGGAAATGAATTCCTAAACCTTAAAAAAACGGACTATAAAATCACCTTTTTCTTGAATAACTTGTTATCACTAATTTGTTTTTTGAAACTGTGAATGCCGTGTTTGTTGGTGAATTTTGCCACTACCCTCCAAAACTATACATTCGCGAAATTGACCATGCAAGACGTGCAGACAACACCATCACATGTACGAACGAAATCGCTATATTTCGTCGAACCTAATGACTGGAGAAAGTCTGTTAATCAAGTGTTGATTATGTGATAAAGGTTAAAGGGAATGCAGGAAGTCTGCAAATTAATGACAAAATAGGTTTTATAATAATTATTCTCGACGATGACTGTATTAACGATAAAGCCGAGGATAAGAACGAGGATAAGAAGCTTGTTATTTAGCGAGCTAGCTATTTGTTGAAAAACGATCTTTCTGACGCACATAGATAAATAAACATTTCAATTATTTTCATTGTTGGTTATTTTATTTTGATTGACGAACGGTAATTCAAGTCATCCTATCTAAGTGTGTTTCGAATTGTATGTCGATTCATAGGGTTGCTATTATAACAAATAAAGATACCTATATTTTTTTGTTTATATATTATTGAATGATATTTCAACTACATGTATGTTAAATAAATTTAAGAGATTGCCATGGTTATGATATAATATTTTATTTTCTATTTTCATATGAATATGAACAATAAATTTAGTTCATAATATATATTTGATACGACAGCCCTAATTGCGTGTCAAATGGTTCTCTTTATTATCTGTTCATCACTGCAATTTAAACGAAATTACTATATGTAGTTTTTGTTCAGTATCATATTTGACTAAGTTGTCATTAAAACACAATAAATGGAAACATATACATTATCATATTAACTATATATTTAGTATCTCAGTGTAAAATGTCCGATATGATCCAAACCAATGTGTTTTAAATGAAAAGCATCATTTAAAACAAGTTTGATATCATTTTGTTGGCATTCATCACAGTGTTATGTAGTGAGTTTTCTTTTAAAATGCTAAAAGATGGTATAAAAGGCGATTAAAACGTAAATCTTTAAAATATAAGTGACAGGGCGCAATAATAGTACAAATAATAATGTTTAAAGTGAAATTCCGTGTTTTCTTTGTTTATAGTCAACGCACTATGGGGACAAGTCTACGACTATTTTCTGTTGTTGATACCATCTTGAAAATATAGAATCTACAATTTATATATATGGACGTCTGAATTATTGAGCTGGTCTGGTGATTAAGCCACAATGAATGCGTATAGAAAATGAGTCTTTCATGTTTTTCCACCAATTGTAATAAGAATTATATTCTAGATAGCTACTCATTGTTAATTGTCGATCAAATATATTCAATATTTTCTCCAAAATAGATGGCTTCTATTGAAGATCATTGTTTTTACGTTGCTGTATGAGCACAAACAGACCAATGCATAACAACTATTTCAAAGTGATTCATGCATGCAACAAGTTTGTACTCCTTATACGTCAATATATATTACCTAAAACCATGTTTATCTTTAGGTAAATTTAAATTTATAACGATTCATAACAATAGTAGTAATCAAAATAATGAATTTGATGTTTAAAGTGACATAATAATACATATATGTTTATATGTATAGTATATGTATACACAATTTTGTCTACTAAAATATCATAGGGTTAACAAGTTTATATAAGTATATAAAACTGATATTGCTTCTTTGATAGTTATTCTTGAGGAACGCAGATTTTAGTTTTAGTCAAAAATAAAAAACGTCGTTAAATATTTCTGTATACACGTTTCGTCCCTTATTTAGTTCAATACTTTACCATTTGACAAGACTCATATACAAATCTTATTTCGAATTTTGCATTGTAATTGACACTTTGGCTGTTCATTATTTTTAACATCGGCTAGCAGACAGTATATATTAGCGACGGCCTTGAACTAAATTCATTAAGTTTCCAACTTAAAATCAAAAATATTAAATCGCTATTCAAAGTCGGAGAGAGTTGTGAACGAATCATTAAT
This sequence comes from Hydroides elegans, assembly GCA_001703475.1. Lineage (NCBI taxonomy): Eukaryota > Metazoa > Annelida > Polychaeta > Sabellida > Serpulidae > Hydroides > Hydroides elegans. The sequence continues at coordinate 53,989 of LQRL01187979.1, forward strand.
GATATAAACAATAACAAAATAATATATGATTAGGGTATTGCAACCAAAAATGAAAACACAAGTTTAAATCAGTGCATCATAATTAAAGGGAACAGATGAATTAACGTAAACTTAAAGGAAAACATTTAAGACCAAAGAAACATAACTATAAAGAATTAATAATAGTACAAATTGACATAAAAACAATAATTAAAACATAATCGTGACGGAGAAGATAATTATCCAGTCTAACAGAAAACGCGTTTGATTTAGAGACATTCAACGTACATACATACGTACATGTTTATATTTATATTGCGCGTTGTAAGAATACTATCCAAGCGCATTCCTAACATTCATAAACCAGGAACGATATGTAAATATAGCAAGAACATTCCTTCTAAAATATAACTTATTGATAACTTTTACTAAAAAGGAACATTTTTAGTTTCCTTTTAAAATCATTTACATTTTTGCATTTGCGAACTTGAAGCGGTAGTGAATTCCACACTTTGGGTCAACATCTTGAAAAGGCTCGACGGCCACACCTTTCTAACCTGTACTTTTTTTCAACTAGATGTAAAGCGTCTCTCACGATAGCAGCTCACGTAGATATTGTGGTCCATTACAGTATAACGATTTAAACACGAGCAAGGCAATTTTAAATTCGATACGCTCTTGAATTTTTAGCCAATGTTAGGACTTTAAAGCGGATGTGATATGGTCATGTGCTCTTGTTCTAGAAATTAATCGTGCTGCTGCATTTAATACTCTTTGCATTTTTGATAGATCTTTTGCATTTACACCATATTAGAGAATATTTCCATAATCTAACCTAGACACGATAAGAGACTGAACTAATGTCTTTACGGAGTTTTCCTCCAAATATTGACGAATTCGATATATGATTCGTAAGCTACAATAACAACGTTTACATAACGAATTCATGTGCTCTGACATATTGAGTTCACTGTCCATGGTGACACCTAAATTCTGGACAAAGGACAGCAAAATGACCGGCCTGAACCGCCTGGAATGGGGTGATTTCGTTGTCATAGCAGCCTACTTTTGCGTCACAATCGCAATAGGAATATGGACAATAATTAAAACCAAGGGAACCATAAATGGCGTTTTTCTCGCTGGGAGGTCAGTTACCTGGTGGCCCATTGGTTTGTCAATTTTCGGCAGCAATATTGGAAGTATAAGCTTTATTGGCATAGCAGGGTCGGCGGCCGCCAGTGGAGTGGGAGTGATACACTTTGAGTGGAACGCTGTGCCGCTATCGTTATTGCTCGGATGGGTGTTTTTGCCCATTTATATAACCTCAGGTTTGTTATAAAATTGTCAAATTGATCAAATTTATGAATAATATACGATATATCAGTTTCATTATACGAAAGAACATATGATATTGATATTTTTAAAACCGCGGATTGGGAAGCTATTCGTTTCACTATAAAGCAATCATACCTCATTATCACCAAACCAAATATTGTGTATAATTTTTCATTAAAATGATTACTTTTGAAAGGTATCTACACCATTCCTGAATATTTACAAAAGCAGTGAGTATCATTTAAAAATAATTCAATAAAAATATTGATTCGATTTATGCTTAGCCAATAAGCTAAGCTTATAAGCAAATCGAATATAGATTAGAAATGTAGAATATGGTTAATTGAATTTGACAAGACAATTGTTTTTCGCTGAAACCCAATCAACGAGATGAAATGGCCTGACCATGATTTAGTAATTGTATATTGCGCTATAATAATAGCAAGCATAATTTTGCTGACTACATCAATTTACTGCATATTGATCGCTTTCTTATTTCTAGGTTCCTAGGCCGACGATTACGTATGTATCTAAGCATCATTGCCATGGTAACGTACCTGTTCGTCGTATTGTCCGTGAATCTCTACAGTGGATCCATCTTTATTCAACAGACTCTGGGATGGAATCTGTATGTGGCTGTAGTTGCAATATTGGGTATAACTTTCTTTTTCACTGGTCTGGGAGGATTACGAACGGTAAGTGGAAAATATAATTTCGATGGAGAGTTTTTGTTCGTTTTATTCTGCTATTCTGTGAAGTAAAATATAACTGGCAAAGCATTGAAAATTTACATAACCATTCAGCAATGTCGAGGTTCGAACCCCCAATCCATGTCAAAGGGGCGTTTTTGTTTGCGCCAAAATCAAAACTTGTTGGATTTGAATTTATCTTCGTGAAAAATATGTTTGGTAGACACTCATGTAACGCCAGATCGGGCAAAGCATTCACACATATTTGAACATCTTTCACATACACCCATACGACAACGTTAATTTTGACTTTCGTACAAGTTTAGATTCTAAATCATTTTCCAGGCTTTAGAATAGGCTATGAGGTATAACTGTATAATCAAATGCTTATATTGCAGTAACTGTAGCCATTTAAGAGTGTTTTGAATGTGTTTAATCAATTTTTAACTTTCAAACATGAGTGATAAGTATTTCGTAATTTTTATATCCCCAGTTCTTTATTTAATTATTACCTAGACCCTAAGACTTATATTATCGAGTTGGATAACATTTTGACATTTAGACAAACATGACCGACGGTGTTATGGTTATTCGTTTTTGATTAAAAAGATATCGACATTCGTCCTTAGAATTACATTAGTTCTTTAAGTTATTCAAATCAGTAATTTTTATCAACATGCCTCAATTATGCAATCAGTTGGGAGCATGTACCTACATCTCAGTTTAATTTGACCTTATTTTTGAATTAACAATGAATTGATATATGGCCAGTATAAAATTAAGGATATTGGATGCGTTTGACCTATTTTGACCTATTTTGACACATTTGAATAAGCCATAGCTTTAATATAATCATTAAAAAAGTTTATGTATATTTGATAAATGTTGCGCTATGTTCAGCGGCAGCAATTTCCTAAGAGATATTTGTTGATAAAAATTCTGCCAACTATTAATAAAATATATTTGCCAACAGAAAAAGATTTCTAATGATTAGTTGTTTAAGTAGCCACTAGACGACAATGAAAACGTAATGTTTCGAATTTATAGTTTACATTAATATTTATGCTATGGTCTATTTATATTAACTTTTATATAATAAATTTATAGGTATTTATATGTTTAAAAAGAGAAACGGGGTTCAAATGAATAGTAATGGGTTGGCAATTCGTTATTAGAAAAACAAAATGCTACAACCTTTTTATTGAGTTTTGAGTTTGTCGACATACTTCAACAAGCTTTATATTTCTTACACTTACATTTCCCTAAGATGCACTTGTCACTTGAGTTATGGAGGAGGGGGGGGGGGGG
>LQRL01187981.1:0-12266 GCA_001703475.1 Hydroides elegans
GAAAGGTCTTGGTCCGTAGATGTGCCTTTTGACCATTTCGGTCAAACACACCCCACCGGAAGTGGTCAAATTGGCCAAAAATAGCGGTTTTCATAGAAAACATATTTTAAATCTACAAAAAACCCATACCCCTTCGAGTTTGGGGACGGTTGGGGCCTGTTCGTGTTTCACAAATACTTCCTTGTTTTCCTAACATAAATACATCATCTTTCATACTAAATCAAGTTTAACATTTATAATTCATGTTTCAGTCAATAGAAGAAGGGCATCAAAAAGAACTTCGATCGAAATGGAAAGTGAGAGTGAACATCACGGTGAACCCACCAGTCCTGATGCAGTAAAGGACCTGGAGAATCAGCGCCTGCTACTTGAAAGAGAAAACGAAGAACGAAAAGAAAAATTGCGCAGATTGAAAGAAGAAGAAAAGGCCGCAAAGGTTGCACTAGAAAAAGGTAGTTTACTGTTAGTCAAGTTTGAATGAATGATAATGTCAGTTTGATTTTCTTATGTGATCGATAAGCTACAAAGTGTAGATCTAGATAATTTACTTATAGCTATAAGCTTATACATTGATGTAACTCATCCTAAGTTTTTTTTGAGGTTTCTATCGTGTCGTTAAAAAAGTTTATACATTTTTTTTTCAATTAACGTTTTCTTAGAATTCGGAAAGAAAGAAGGAGATAAGCGATCATCAAGGAAAGATCACAGGTCATCTTCTAGAAAAGACGACAATGAAAGTAAGTAATCAGTCAGTGAAAATACTTACATAGTACATACTTTAAAAGTTACATGATTGTTACATATCTTAATATAATATACTGCTTTGAGTTAAGCTATGTTTTGTATCGGAAAAACTGAAATTTGAGAGATCGATAATTGGACAGTTGTTATATAGGGCTTAATGAATATTTATATTTTTGTTATTGGTTTTAAAGCTGACAACCTGAATCTTAGCGTCAGTGGAGACGAGGAAGACGAAGAGGAAGCGATGCAGGAGGGAGATGATCAGGGCGACCAGAGCAAGGAATATGACGTCCGCAGTGAAGCCAATGACAGCTCATCTGATTCAGACCCTTCTAGTGGTGATGAAGATGATGAAGGTATTAATTGATTGATTTTCTGTATAATGCAACATTAGTCCACACCTCAAATATTAAGGACCAACTTGGCAGCCTATGTCTAGATTAGGTTTCCTTTTGTAGAAACATTGAAACCTAGTCTAGACTGAGACTGTGGAATTGACCCTATAAGGCTCGTTTGGTCGATAGAAGGTCTATAAATCTGGTTTTGGGAATCGGATTTTTTATTTTTTAAAAAGTTAGTAAACGTTGGTTAAATAGTTTTAGTCGCTTAATACGTAACCACAATCGTTCTTTTGTCGTTTTGTAGACCCCAAAGGCAGAAAGAAGAGGGATATATCTCCAATTCAGTGGGATAAAGCTACCGGCGAAAGAAAAGAGAAAAGTGCGTTTTTTTTTGTATTTCATAAAATGTATGCTAGCCACAATGCCATAAATTTATTTGATTTTTTTTAACGTGTTTTGTTAGTTTTTTTTTCAGCATTTATTTACATAGGTCTGCAATCTCTTCGCTCAAAGATGTATTATTCATAGAAGTTATTAGCACACAACGTTTTAATCATATTATAACGGTGATTTGTTACGTACTTATGAAGTATCGATTTAAGTGCAAGAAAAACATGTTTAAAAAAACTAAAAATACAAAATGGAGAAATAATAGTCACCGTTTTTATATATCGATATACATGTATAACACAAGAAGATCTTTACACAGTAAAATTGACAAACTTATCTTAAAATCTGAATATGTGGTATTATTAAACGCAATTGGTTTTACTTTATAGATGGCGAAGAGAAAAAAGAAGGGGTCGAGGAAGAAGGAGATGGAGAAAAGAAAGGTTTGACTTTATTTTCACGATTCGGACATCAAGAAAGTAATAACCAGATATAGATGAAAAAGAATTATAATCATTCTAAAGTAGTTATCTAGACTAGTTATTAAGCTTTAGTAAGGTGAAATTATATACAGCTTATCATGATTCAAATATATGTTTTGATTTTAGATCAAACAACAAAGTTGAAGTACATCTTCCGAGGCGCTCGTTTCTTCCTCGTCAAAAGCAGTAATCACGAAAATGTCATGTTAGCCAAGGCGAAGGGTGTTTGGGCGACGCCACCTCCTAATGAAAACAGATTTAATGGGGCATTCAAAGTAAGTTTTAATTATTCTGGTGTTACAATCACCTTCGGCTTGTTATCACAGATAGAGTTGTACTAATAGTAAAAGCTGTAATATCATTTTTACGCTTGACCTACCCTAAAGAATTAATGTTCACTGTCTCTTTCAAGTTACAAATATTTTGAAACGAGTGTATACATATATATATTTTTTTTCAGGAAAATCCGAACGTGATACTGGTGTTCTCAGTGAAGGAAAGTGGGCGATTTCAGGGTTTCGCCCGTGTCGCATCTGAGTCTGACAAGAACGGTACACAAGTTCGCTGGGTGTTGCCTCCAGGTCTAAGCCAGCGAGCTCTTAGTGGGATTTTCAAATTAGATTGGATTAACAGGTTTTTTCTTATTTTTATTTTGTTTTGCCTAGTTTGTTTAATTATAAATGGTGATCCGTTGTTTCACGTCTTTTATTTCTGTAGCGGAACTGTGAAGTGGTTTGGTCCTCAATCCTACTTATTGACACAGTATCTGAAACTTAATTTGAATATGTCTTTATGAATAATTTAAGACGATAAGTTGAAGCTAAAAAAAAACGATTAAAATACGCAACCGCATATATAACATTCCTTTTTCAGATGATAGAAAATATCTTTTTAAAATATGTTTTAATTTACAGTGTTGAAAACTATTATGATCGTGTCTCTGATTTAAATTGCTGCCTCCTTCGTGCTAATACATGAATGTTATATTTTAGGAACGAGCTGAGTTTCACGAAATGTAATCACCTATACAATCCGTACAACGAAAATAGACCCGTCAAAATAGGAAGAGATGGTCAGGTAACTGTTATAGCATACAATATTAAAGTGGTGATGTTAAGATTTCAATGCTTATTCTCGTGATTAATTAGATAAAGTTAAAATAAAAATTCAAAGATCAAACAACAATTTTTTTCGCTAACTTAATTAGATTATAGATATGATAAAGCAAAATTAGCAATCTTTATGGGATACTAACTTGAATTTGGTTTATTCGAAATAGCCTATATAAAAATCAGAACTATGTTAATAATTATTTGAACAACATTTCCATGGTATTTCATAAGCTTCGTTTATTCCACAGGAAATTGAGCCGCATGTTGGAGAAGCCCTGTGTCGAATGTTCTTGCCGGACGATAACGTCGATCTTCGAGCTATTGCAGTGAAAGCAAAGCGTTCCATTAAGCGCTATATCGAAAGGGAAAGATTTGGAAAGCACCGCGATTCGCAACCCGAGCCTACTAGGTTAGGACTGTTCACTGGACTAGCAGCTTATGACATAGCACTGAGGGTAGCATGAAATTCATAAGCAATAATTGAACTCGTTGTGAAGCAAAGCATAAGCAATGCGAGATACGTCGCCTTTGTGGAGTAGTATATATCTATACAAATATAGATACCGGGAATAAAAGCTAATAACGAAGTGGCAAAGTTACCACACATTAAATCGAATCTCTAGTTCGTGAATATTCACGCAAAGAAGGATTTGCCTTTCTTAATTATCGAGATTGAAATAAGGTTTAGCAAAGTGATCAAAGGCTCAAGATACGGCTATGTTTGCAAACCATCATACGTTAGGTCAGTTTCTTGTGTGATGCATAAACTGGCAATAATTCAGAAAACAACCTAACGATTTGATGTTTTTATCCATGTTTTTATCATATACTAAGCTCTTGAAATTTAAAAAAAAACCTCATCAACAAATGTTGCCTTTAGAATCTAAGATATGTAAGATTCATATACAACTTCAAGTTTTAGGACACCATTTCTGGCAATGATATGGATAAACCACCCTTTCATTTTAAGGACTAAAAATTCCAATGGACTCCCCAGTGCAATGGACGCCCCATACACATATGGATAACACCAAACGTCACTTGACGTAACGGATAATATTCAAGTGTCAATAGTTGTTTATTAATAAAACGGCACATTACAGTGCATCGTAATGTGTCCCGGGACTATTTTTCCGAATATATTTTTTATATGTGAAATGAACTTTATTTTAATGAGTGTTTATGCGGTCAACGTGCTTTCGAGAAAATCGAACTTTTATTTATTTGTATTCCGTTATGGACTAACCGGTAGTTGTGTTGCCTAAATGGACACCTTATTTATGTACGAAAATTCTCTTAGGCACGTTGACCCGACCCGAAAAAGTGATCATCTTCAAACAGCAGTACGACCCGCCAGTTTGGACCACTTGGATATTTCATTGCTTTTACCTATTGTTTGTGAACTGTTGTGCCAGCTTGTGTATGAACAATCTGAAGCAACCAGCTTCGTGATTTGAAATAGGCTGTCTGAAGTTTTTGAGCTACGTTTTTGGTGGGACTCGAATTCATGCTTATTTGTGAAGCATCACCACTTAGTGTACGGTTATAAAAAAGGACTAAGAAAGCGTAAACGTTAACCCCAGAGTGTCAAATGCTGATGTTTTGACGAGGGGAAGAAGTTTCTTCGTGGTATGTTACTTAACTCCGCTGCTGAAAATACGCACATTTAAAGATATGATTTAACTTGCATTTATAAATGTTGCTTCATTACACGTTTGTGAAATCGTTTTTCTGTAAAAATTCACAGGGTTGCATATGATAAAATCATCGTTATAGAGATGGGTGGTAAATACATAAATATCGGTTGGGTGGTAGTTTGTTCTTAATGACGATAACTATATTTTGACTATTTTGAATAATGTTGGGATGGTCTTGTATCTTGAACAGTCTCTTTCTTAAATTCAATGGAAATGCTCTATAATTATAAGACGATTCAAGTTGAATGAAGCAGCATTAAATTTTCTGATTTCTTTACAAACACATCCTGGCCGTTAAATTGAAGAAAAAATGTTTCATAGGGAATTGCGTTATCAATTTTCAAAACGGCGAATTTGTTATTCACTCCAAATAAAATGTAAAAAAATAATGTTTTATAAAAAAAAATATTTTGTGGCGGATCGCCATCTCATTCAATCTATAATTTTGAAATTATACCTCAAATTCGTCGTTTTCAGTTTAACACATTGACATTTCAGCGCCTCTAGATTTGCTGTTTTCGCAGTATTGGGACATCTTTATAAAAAAGGGTTTCAAATAAATCCCCTCACTAATAAGTTTGCTATGTGCTGTTTAACAGCACGCAACACATTAATTCTGTATTGTTAAAAGCCTGAGGATTTATTAAGGAATCATCTTTTATTGAGCTTTAATTTGAACTTTCAATTATGGCATCACTGATTATGTTTCTAACAAATATTTCTTGAATTGTTGCCTTGATTTGGTAATATATATCTTTCTTCCATAGTATTAATTTAATAATTTTGATGAAAATCCAATTTGGTTAAACTTGAATAAATAAAATATATGTACTAGCATATGGTCATGGACCCTTACTTAGCTGCTGCGTTTCCACAAATCGCCTTGTCCTTATTCGCAAAAAATCGCAATTGTACAATTTTAACATAGAACCTATTTCCCCGCGTCCCTTACAATTGGAACCCGTATACTTATCGGTCTTTATTTTGATTGCCCCACCCTAACTGGGCGCCTATCAGCAGGCGGCGGTCACGTGATGACATGGGCGGCGGAGGAACACGTGGCGGTGGCGGAGGGGGCTATCCGGCCAAGAGGGGCAGAATGGACTATGGCGACCACGGCAGAGACAGTAAGTGTTATGTAAATTTGTATTGTGTATGTACAAATGAAATGCTTTGCAGTTATGTTGGTTGCTCTATCAATGTTTTAATAAATCTTAACAGTTTTATCAATTAAAGAATTGACCGTGATATGAGGGCTAAGAATAGCAAGGGTTTAGAAACCGCGGCTTCTAACACGGTCAAGCTGTTGCCCTATTCTTTGCACACCTCGAAAACAATAGAAGCTTGTCACACATTAGACTGGCATCATGAAATTGAATCGGTGTGTGTTTCTGACTTTAAATGAATCGTTTTTCTGTTAAGGATACCGAGAACCTGCCGGCAGGTACGGAGGGCCACGCGACGATCGCAGAGGAGGCGAGAGCCGACAGTCGCGATATGGCGGCGGTGGAGGTGGTGGTAGCGGTGTGCGCCGAGAGACATTCCTCAACGGGGTGAGACACTATGAAGTATTGTTGCTTGTGTTTTGACTACTCTTCATGGTATGAATATTCAAATGTATGTTGATATTCGGTCTTATTTTTTAACATGTTCAAAAGTCGGTGTGTGTGTTTTTAGATTGGGTGTTGAAATCTAATGACCTGTGCAAATTAAAACTATTGAAAATACAGGCAGTAAGATAATAGTAAAGTTCGTTAGACATCACTCACCTTTAATCATTGTTATTCTTTATATTTCAGTCTTACAAAGACTATTTACGAGAAATCGCCAGAGGTCCTGGTCTGTCACATCCTGGTTACCCTCCCATGGTATGTGCAATGCAAATAGAAGTGTAAAATAAAAAGTGAAAAGCGTGTGCATAGAAACGTTTTATGATATGTCATATGATAACCAGATAGTTAACTTCTTTTATGTTTTTACTGGGTTTGTAAAATGTTGCGTAAATGACTAAATATTGAGCATTCCGAATTTAGATTGACTGATATTTTAATTGCAAAAGCATTATATTATATATTTATACAAAAAAAGATAAAATAAGCATCTAATTTTCACAACAGCCTCATCCCGGTTGGGGAGAGCACCACCAGATGGGCTACGGGTCACATCCAGCATACAGCGATCGCAGAGGAGATTATGCCAGTCCATTAGACATGTACTCACGCTCGCGTGTTGGTGATAAGCGATCTGTGAGTATTGTCACTACTCATATAAAATTTAATCTATCAATTCGATCTTTCAAATGTTGACGATATAGTGATAAATTTTGCCGTTTTCTGACTCATTGTCATGTCCTTATTGTATTGACATAATGTACCTTCTCCAACCAACTTAGCCTACATAAGCATAACCCTCGGGCCAACAAACGATAAGTAACCGCTACTGGCGATTACCGCTGGTATCAAAAACCAAGTTGCGAGTCCTAATATTGTATAATAATATTTTGTCGAAATCTTGTGTTTTAATGTCCCATCTATGAATATGATAAATAATGTCAAATGTTTAAAGGATGTCCACTTCATTATTCACCCGCTTGCTTATTTCAACCATACAGTACGAGCGCGACGTGGACGACTTTCTGCGCTGGACGGCGAGTGGACGTAGCGGCGGCGGCAGTGAGCGACGCGGCGAAAGCGGTTCGTCTCATCATCATCACCACATGGAGCGACGCGGCGGCGAATCGTCGCATCGCAGCTCGGCGTCCGACCGCGACAGCCGACACAGCCGCCGATAGCAGCTCACATAGTGTCGCCCGCTTTTCATCTTTCATCTCAGTCATCGTTCTCATTTCAATTTGTATGGGGCTTTGTTGGAAAGAGCCCGACAAAAATACTGTTGTTACTTCTAGGGAGTGCGATACTCGTGAATTGTAGTAATTGGGTCTAATACTTATGGATTCAGCATTTCTTTAAGAGTTATGTATGATGTACATCCGATTAAGTATTCGGTGTAGACCCGGAAACAAAAGCTGTATCAAAAGAAGAGTGTCAACAACAAAAGATGCATTTTAGACCTTATCTTCATTTTACTTGTCAATTGATCGAAGAAACAGTTTGCGTTGTGATTTTGTCATTGTGAGGCCGGAACCTCAAATTTTGAGCATTTCACACTTTACTCTAGACATAATTTGATCTCCACGTATTTAGGGTGAATATTGCATTGGTAAATGTATGGCAAAAAAGCAAAGGTGTGTAATTTATGCTTAGATATAATTGTTATTGAATATAGCATGAAACACGTTCAGTTTTATCTGATATTCTGCAAATATGTAGATCGTTTGTGTTTTGCAACTGTGTGACACAATAAGAGTTATCAGCTGAATTTCTAGAAAGAAATTATGTTTGTAGAGTAGACGTAGGATTAAATTGCCAACCGTAACTATTCCAGAAATGAGCAAAATCTCAATTGCCAGCACTTTGAAAAGGACTTGTAGATACAAAAGATTCCAAAATGAGCACACTATTTTTGTGTATATAATTAGAATTAAGTTATGTTGCCAATTCAACTCAACCGTGCGTAGAGCAAATTTTATAAAAATTATTTAACGTGAAAGCTTGCTCTTAAACCTTAACAGAGCATTAATATTCATTTTGCGATGTATAAAAATAATATTTCCCCATTTGAATTGTTCAGTGTGAAATCGAAATTAAGAAAATAATATTTTTGTTGAATTTCTTATAGTTAGTATGATTAAGTATTTTTGTATTAATATTTTTGCTATATGCCTATATTTGGTTTAAAGATTGAAAATTATAATCTATCAATGTATGATTTTAATGGTGTAAAATGTGTAATTTTAGCAAACAATTTTATTAAAAATACTATTTTAATTGGCGCTATGTGATGAATTTGTGCAAGAGTGTAGAGAGGTGTAAACAAATCAGTTTCAATGTGTGAAATATACGAATGCAAAATGTTGCTCTGTGAACTACAAGGCTAATAAATTATTTGTGATAAATGGAACAAAAATATATATTTTAAGGATTTTAAAAGAACAGTATGCGATTTATATATTTTGTATGCAGGATCAAATTTGCAGATATCTGCCACTTAATGCAGCGAAACAGTTGGTAAAATAAAATTACAAAAAGGGATATATTTGTTTTATTTATTATTAATCCCAGATCTGATAAGCCAATCGTCTGACTATATCAATTATATTACAAATAATATTGAAGAATCTTTAAAAGGCATATAATTAAATGACATTCAGCCTCAGCCTAACTCATACTGCCATTCACATAACTATGATAATTTCTAAGCATTAAGCTCCAGTGAAACCCATACACTGACCAAATCGTTGTCCAAAACATGATTATGACACATCAGTCCAGACATCTACACTGAAACACTATATATGTAAAATCATTAATATGTCCAAATTTCAACAATAATTATTAATAAGATGAGGTGTTTTTTTTCTTTGGTTGAGGGCTGAATTTTGCTCAAAAGAGATCGACTAATAAGATAGGATAAATAGTTTATTTATAAACATTCATTATCAGAGTATATATAGAAAATGAAAAGTCTCAAAAGAGTGTCAAGCTCTATTTTAACTGGTGTATGAGTACCCGTAAAACATTAAAATAAGGGAAAACGCATTAAACACATTGAAATGCAATTGAGAAGCATGGCATATTGAGTGGATATTTCAAATATATTCCGCAATTTGCTAATATTAAGCGAGAATTGTTTATTTAGCTATCGAAATAACGATGCTATCAATACATTTAGAACGTGTATTTTGTTGCATTTCATATATCAAATCAAATCTCAAATCAATTGTATATTGAACGCCTTACTTTGTGTTGACATACTCACAAACATGGTTGTGCATTCTTTTATTTCCCTAAATTGTAATATTACCGAATAATAATGAACAATTTAAACCAATGCAACCAGGAAAACATTGCTTACAATTCTTGGGCTGCATCGAAATGGCGTTCTAAGAAAAACACAAACGGGACAAGGACAAGAGGGACAAGAAAATTCTTTGCTTAAAGAATTCAGTAAATTTAAGACATGATATTTTTTAAAGATTACCTAGAAAAATATAGACTACATATGAAACAATAAACAAGAAAGATTTGTGCAATCAACATGAAATATTTATATAATACAACACTATGTAATCGTTTACATAAATAACGCATATATCCTAATAAGTACAAACTAAAGGTGTCTCATAACAAAATCTACCCTTACTATTTACAGTGAAACTTAACTTCAATATACCGTGATATGTTTATATATACAGTAACTAAAATGCTACAAAAGGATTTCCCAGTAGTGTCATTGGAATGATTCCCAGTCTGTGAAGAATTGACTTGTTTTCTTTGGTATAACAATCTGAGGTCGAGGATTCGGCTGTGAAGCTGAAAGAAAACATTTTAAAACAATTAAAATGAGAAAAGTGATCTGCTGAAATCAAGAACTGTCAAAGTCATGCTGAGGTTACACAAATAAGAATTTAATAGACACGTATGTGTCCTCGTACATATATTTTGTAATAAAACAAGGTGTCTTGGGTTGAGAATAAGCTTCGATTATCTTAAATAAACTTAATCAATATAGGGCTTGAAATCTTTAAATCTGCAATCTATATAAGCCGATTCGTTTGTTCAATGTCCATTTATATTACAGGCTAAATTTCACAGATTATCGGTAATAAGTGATTATCACTCATGAAATATTTTCTTAAATCAACAATTGTAAACTAGAAGGTCAGTGACCTTGGATCCCCCGTGAACTTCAACAATGCGTATATGCAGGATGGTCAGTTTTTACTAAAATTAACTTTCGAAATAACGAACTATTTTGCAAATAAACAAGATCATGCGATGAAAGAAAAACAGAGTAACATTTTGCATCATCACTCACTTCTTTCTGTAGACATGTGACGAGACCAGTTGGCAAAAGTATCCTCAGTATATAAATTTAAGAAAATATGCTTTTATAAGCACGAGCTCATATAGCACATCCAAAATGCTTTTGAGAGGCAACTGACACGGCCAGTGAAGTAAAAAGATAATTTTATTACATTAAATTTTGCTAATATAAGCACATCCCAGATACTTTTGAGACGCAGCTGACAAGGCAAGTGAAACAAATATATCATATAACTTACATAGCAAATATGCTTATATAAGCACGATTACTTTTGTAAGCCGATTCCAAATGCACAAGGCTCCCCAGATAGGTGTTAACACATCTCTATTAATTACGCAAAATGTTTTTGGAGGGTAGCTGACGAGACATGTGTAGAAAGAATATCATTTCACTTATCTAACAAGGCTGAAAGCTCCGGCGGAAAGCCATATTCAGAGTCTTATAATAAACTATTTGAGCTTTTACCCTATTTGATTAAGTTTGTATGCAAAGGAGACGACTGCTGTGAAATCGACAAGCGATACAACCCTATGTTTTCTGATCTTAAGGTAATAAATAAAACACCATCCCCTGGGCATCTCCTCTTTCCTGGTGCTGTGAAAAGTGTCCATACTATTTGTCGGTAAAGAAAGAAGGCAGCTGGTAAACAATTAATGATCATAAAAGATGAAAGGCATCCGTGACAATCCGAAAGTAAATAGTCACATGGTCCGACTTGCTATCATATTATCCTTTCTACGCATTTTTCCTGTGTCTTTTCAAGCATCTGTCAATTGTTGATCAGGAGCTAATGTATAAGCAGGGATATTACAAAAAAAATTATAATAACCCCATGATAAACGGATTCTTCATTTTTTTGTTGTTGTTGAAAGTCAGATAGATCATAATCATATACATGTTTATATGTTGTATTTACGTCGGATATTTAAAAAAAAAAGGCAAATTGGAAAGGTAGGTCAAGAAAATGAGAATATGGAGAAGGTAAAATAAAGGACTGAATCTGAAGTGATTCGATTAAGGGAATCCTGTCAAGCATATATCGGGTATTTTCCAATCAAATTCAAAATATCTATATCAAAGGCATTTTTTTTTAATTTTTCATTTCATCATACGACCTGATACAAAAGTATATACTAAATGATTTATGGTACAAAACAAGTAATATTTAACAACTGCATAAACCGTATGTGCAATATAAAGGATAAGGAATCTGGTGAATTCTAGTAATATTGGGGAATTTTAGTGAAGATTCAGTCGAAACATTTTTCGTTTCCGACCCTAATATCTGGATCTAGTTTTATTCCGTAAATGGGTCAGCCTCATTTCAGAATAAATATCAACCAATGAAATTCTTCGAAACAAAAGGTGACGATGAGAAGCACGGGTTGGTATTCATAAAATAATGTTTTTTAATCATTTTCTTCCAAATAACAGCGAAACTCGATAAATTTCTTCTTTTGAGATTTACCATTTTGTATTTATGAATTTTGAAGGCATCGATATACAAGGGAAATCCTTTCACGTGACAAAAACAAGAAATTTGATTGGGCATTT